>JAJPUD010005071.1:145367-172161 GCA_023553655.1 Myrmecobius fasciatus | reverse complement strand
TTTTTTGGCAGAAGGGGAAAATGAAGATCCTCTTGACTTAGCTACCATGTTGTCACTCCCCATCCCTCTCCAATTATCTCTGCCCTCTGCCGCGTGGATGTTCTTTCTCTGGATGGCAGCAGCCCCTCCAGTCTCTTCCTCTCCTAATTGGAAGTTGCCACCAAGGCTGGCACTTGCCTGGTCTCTACCTGTCCTTCTGTGAGGTGTTTCTCCTGAGGTTTCTCTTCCTTAGCCAGCACAGCTCTTAATTGTGCTTCTGTCTGTCTGTTTGGCCCTGTTATCGTGAAGACTGTCAGAATTCCCTTCCCAGGCTGCTGTGGCTTGGATTCGGAGCCAAGTTCTGCCCTCTTTCTCCCAGCCTCAGGACCAAGTTAGCGGTTTCCATCCCTAGCCAGCCACGAGTATAGTGCTCTTGCAACACCCTTCCTTGTCCCCAAGCCCTGAACACTAACAGGGGCCTCTTGGACTTGACATTTGGAGGATTTTCATCAGTTTTGGAAATAATAATACTTGAAGAGATGCCTCGGTGTCTCAGGATCTCTCTGGTGAATCCCACCAAGGATGATCAAAGGCAAAAATGGCGGTCTCCTTGGAGACCCGTTGGGGTTCTTTCCTGGAAGACCCGTCGTTCTGTATTCTGTGTGGCTCCCCTGGGCTTCTGCTCTAAAATTAGGGTCCTGTACTCCACACAGCTGACTGAATTGAGATAAATCATACTCTCCGCTGATAGCAAGCTGTAATTTATAAAATGATACCCTTACTAATTAATGGAGGCAGAGACTGGCAACGAGACTGAAAAGAGCTAAGTGTTATCTAAATGCGGGCAGCATTCTTCTTCATGGAAAAGGCAGGCTCCTAACTTTGATAGGACTCCAAAGGAAATGTCTGTTTTATCCTTCCCTGCTAGCTAGCCACATTGATTTTAACTTTTCATGCCAGATGAGCCAGGAGAGCTTTCTGAGATGTAGCAATGGATAGAGAATAGAAGAGTAATTGGGAAGACCCAGCATCCAAGGAAAGAGACTGTTATCTAGTTATCCCAAGGAAAGGCAGACAGCCCAGGCTCTTAAATCACCGTAATTAAGGATTTAATCACCTTTCTTCTTTGAAAATCTGTTGATATCACAGGGAAATACTTTCTTCTGTTCTGGGGGGAAAAACAGCTGAATTCACTGCCACTTTTGGAGGCAGATCATCCCTTGGAGAGAAGGTAAAGAAATTTCTTTTTGAGTCATCTGAGCGTGATATAATAGAAAACTAGCTTTGTATGCAGTAAAGTCTGCCTACGCATATTTGCCACATGAATGACCCTTGGCAAGACACCTGAGGCATTTCCTGTACCTCAGTTTCCTCATTTGTAAAATGAGGGGGTTGGACTCTATGCCTTTAAGAGCCCTCCCAGCTCTAATAAAAAAGAAATATTATTTAATAGATGATCAGAGCCACAAAAAAGCCCATTCTCTCCCTCTTTTTCCTGTTGTGTCCATGTACAAGAGTCTTATTCCATGTTGGGCGTGAAATGTAAGCCATCCTTAAGCTTTTTAAAAAATACCTGTTAATCTTAGAAGGCTTTGAAAACTGAGACCAAACTCTGAGTTCTGGTCCCTTCACCCACTCTTCTTTTCTTCCCAATACAAATCTGTTGCTGCATTTAAAAAAAAAAACAGGGTGAGAAATTACCGAGAGAGTGTTACAAGTACCTCCAGCTGCCTGAAAGCAGGCAGCGATTCACACTTTTCCCAAGGTGGAATCCCACTCCATCACATTAACTCATAAGATCTAGATTGTCGGATGGCCCAGCTCTTCCCAACTTCAGGGAAAGCTCAAGCAACATGTAAACATGGCACTTTTTGTAACACAGATCTGTTCTGCATCTGCTGGCTTCCGCCTGAACCATCTCCACTGGCAGTAGTAGCCTCATCTTACTAAACCAAGGTGCCGTCACAGTTTCGGGCTAGACTTCTGATGTGTGGATTCATGCACCATTTTGTGTGTTTATGTTACCTTAAATTCATTGTGTAAATCAGTAGCTCTCAAAGGGTGTACAATAAGTTTCACTAGGCACGTTGTCAAATTTTGGGTGTTATATCATCCCATAATTTGGTTTGACGTAAATTTTGCTTACTCAGCTTGCACCACATGATAAATAGAGCAGTTACAAAATAGGTGAAGATCATCTTTCACATGTGCTCATTAGCTTCAAAACACACAAGATCTTAAATTTGCAAAGATTTTCAACTAAAAATGGCTGCTCTTACCAATAGGATACTGAGCATGTGCAAATCTCAGTAGCCTTCCATATTTTTGCCAACCTACATGTTCAATGTGTTAGGAATCCTCCCAGCAAAGAATTTTGTGAGCAGGAAAAATAACCACTGGCATAGAACACGATAGCATAGTGGGTGAAAAAATCTCACCTTTCTTTTGCTTCCCTCTTTCTGGTAAATTCAGGAGTCTCCAGATAATACAGCCAGTGTGTGAAGGATTTGTTTTCCAGAAGTACAGATACAGGCAATGGCTTGCAAAACGATCTTTTTCCTTGTACCCACCACAATGAACATTTTTACTCTTTTCAAAGTCACCTTATAAAGTGCTTTCTTAAACCTCCCATCTGCCTATCAACTCTGTCCTATCAGTCTTTCGTCTGGGTAGAGGCCAAAGCCAACAAGTATACTGTCCCAAAAGGATTAGGTGGTGATAAATTGAATTACACCCTTATTGAACCTTACAGATAGGAGAATTTGTCAGAGAGAAATATTCACTTTCCATTGAATGTCTAGTACTGCTGGAATTTTGACTGCTTGAGAAACAGGCTTGAAGATGTGTTTATTTCTCAAAGCATGTGAAGGTGTATAAATAGTGTGGAAGAAACTTAGAGGGGACCCAGGGGACCTTAGAGGCCATAGAATCTGACCACTTCATTTTACAGATGAGGAAACTGAGACCCAAAGAGCTTAAGTGGCCTGTCTCATTTCCATTTTTTTCTTTTTTCAGCTAGAAAGTGAAACAAGGGAGTAGACCCTACCCAGATCCTAGTCTGCATATGGGTAATGAGTGACTCTAGAATTGTCAAGATGTAAAACTGGAAGCTCGGCAGCTTTCATTGAGCCACCAAATTTGTATTTTTCTTTTAATTTGGAAATCTTCCGAATGACCGTGGGACGTATAAGGAACAGGACAGGCTGGTCTCTCTATAACCCAGCAAAAGATCATAATTGTTAACTCTTGATCTCAAGTTTGGTTGGAAATAGGTTATTTCTCTTGCTAATGACTTTGACTCAATTGTGGTTCTTATAATTTTCCAATGTGGAAGTAAAAGGTTCAGGAGAAAAGTAAAGATTCACCCCTTAATAACATAATAAGTGCATTCAAATGAACAAAGCCCTGCATTTAGAATCAAAGGCCCTGGGTTCCAGTTTTAGCTTTGTCACTTGCCAGCTCATAGAATTGGAACTGGAAGGGACCTCAGTGGTCCCATTGTACTGATGAAGAAAGTAAGACTCAGGTTAAGTGACCTACTCAAAATCACACAGATCTTCGTCATCATAGGGAGGATTTGAACCCGGGACCTCCGAATCTACTGCCAACGTTCTTTCCACGGTCTTCATCTGTGTAAAGAATATTCCTTATATTTACTTGAGAAGGATTTCCTCTTTGCTATCTGCACAACCTGAGTCAAATCACTTAATTTCTCTAGGTCTCAGTTTCCTCATCTGTGAACCAGGAGAATTAGACTTAACTTCCAGGGGCCTTCTCAGACTCTCTTTTCATACTGGGAATACTGAAATATAGATAGCAAAGAAGGAAGACCCCAGATAGATCTATGCAAAATGATCTCAAATTGAGTTTTCTTCCTTTCATTTTCTTTATCTCATGAAGGGGCCCAATTGATTGTTGAGACCACCTTGGACATGGGTGCATGTACTGGACAGTCTTACCCTGGAAGGGACCACATGCATCCCTCTGGGAGTTCCTTACTGAAAGAGACCCTTGTATTTCGGCCATCTGTGTAGATCGTCCCTTCCTCTCGGTTTACCATCTTTTTCAGGCTTTCTGTCTATGTCTTGTCCTACTGGAAATTTTCCTTCATTCAGGATTTAGTTTTCAGTTGGGGATCTTCCTGGCTCTTCCATGAATTCTGGTTTCCAGATTGGTCATCCAGAAGACCTCATTCCTCCAAGATGGTGTCTGGGTCAGGATGACATTTTGTTGTTCTTCCAAGTTTGGTCATTCTTGGAGCACCATATTTCCAGTTGGCTTAATTACCACTTATCTAAACAAAATCCCTTTTAATTCTTCCCTAGGATTAAATTCCTCATGCATAATTACTTCAAATCCTAGATCTCATTATGTATAGCTTTCTTTAATAACTATTCAGAGCCAGACTCCAGGCTGGTCCCCAAATCCTCTAAGTGTATCATACAAGGTATCTGCTCTCCACCTCTGTCCCTGGGTGTCTGAAAGGCATTACTGACATTACTGACATGGAGAAGGCTATAGAGGTTCAAGTTTTTCCTGGCCTGTAAATTGAATGGAACAGCACAATCTGGAGGGTTCATAAAATTAAGAACAGGACATTTCTGGTTTTTTTTTTTTTTTTTTTATGAACTGATAGGACCTGTAGTGGATCGGTTACAGGAAGAAAAGGAATCAGGGAACTTCTATAATTTGGAGGTGGCTTAAGCAGAAACTGTCATATGTGACTGTTGGAAAAGAAGGGTTTTAGTTTCAAATGTGTCACAGTCAAGCTAAGTGACCTTATCCCCAATACCGGAGTTTTCTGCAACTCACAGGATGGTGAAATCCTCCATCCAGTGAGCTTCCTCCCATACCTCTTCTAAATTAATTTCATCTTCTCTAAAATGAGCAGACTAGGACAAGGGACCCCTCCAAAATTCCATGATCCTTTAATTGTCCTCTTTCAAACTTATGGAATAAACCCTTTGTATGATATTAGGAGAACCTAGTTCTATTTTTGATTAGTCCCACAAAGCCTTTCACAAAGCAGACAACTAATGACTTACTGAATTCGCATCCTTTTGTTATTTACTCTGGTAGCTTGTGCTCTCTCTTTAGATTTTAACTTGGACTCCATGTTCCTTCTCTTCTGGAGCAACATTGACTGCTTCCTGCATAATTAAAGGAAGTGTCCAGTTATGGCTCTTGTATCATTCCTGGAGCAGAAGTTCTCCTGACAATAAAGAAGGAAGGGAACCTGTTAACTTTATGAGCTAGTACTGGGCACCCAGAGGCACCACATTTGGGTCTTGGGTTTTGGTTATTGTCCTATTTTGTTTTGAGGAGTTACTTTGGTTTGTAATAGAAACACAGTAATGGTGAATTTTGAACCCTTAGCTCTTTTGACACTTCTATAATTGATGTTCCTCTTTTCTGGTCCAAATGACCTTATTCTTTGTCTCGTGTCTTTTTCTCATGCTCTAAAGACATTTTGTTGTCTTCCTCCATCATTACCATGCATATGGTAATCCGCATCATCATGCACATATTTTTATGTTTATAGATAAGTTTAGATAAAAGCTTCTTGAGGATGGAGGCTAATTTTTTGCCTTTTTTATCCCCTACAAAACAATTTGCATATATTAGGAGTTCAGTAAAAAAAAAAGTGTGTTGGGTTACATTGGATCACCTCATGTTCTCAAACATCACAGGTTCTCTCCTTCACAAAACTTACTGTGTCAGGGTATTCTCTGCAAGATCTTAGTTTTAAAACTGAGGTCATGCATTCCAAATCTTCTTGCAAAAAATTGATGATACTGAAGATCTTTGCTAATTCCTTTTTAGGGCCAACTCACCATGGGATGCTCCCACCTCATGGCTTCTTCCTCCTGGTTAATTGTGAGTTCCACTAGGGAACGTGTCTTTCCCCTTATTATTACTTATTCATTTATGACTCTACATTGTATTTGCTTGAACCCAAGAAGATATTTTCAAATAAAATAAAACCCAAACTTTTGTAATCTGAAAAAAAAACAAAAAACAGTGAGTCAACTGAAACAAGGAGTGTTTCAAACAGCAAGACTTAGATTGGAACTCAACTCATAAGATCCTAGATCTTGAGCTAAAAGGGACCTTAGAAACCATCTAGTCCAGCCTCTGGTTTTGAAGATGAGGAAATAGAGGCCCAAAGTGGAGAAGAGACCCAGGCTCCCCCAGCCAGCAAGTGTCAAGAGAATAGTTTGCACCTGGGCCTTTGCATGGCATCCTGGCACCCCTCAGCTCAGCTCGGGAGTACGTATCAGAGCTGGCACTACAGGCCGAGGAGCGACGTTGTCTGGTTTTCTGTCACGCTGGGAACAAGAGCAGCAGCATGGCTCACGGGCCAGAGCCTTGAAATCAGGAGGTTCCCCTTCTGCCCCTTCATGGCCGGATCACTTAGCCACCAATGTAGAATGGTCTGTGATCAAGCAACAGGCCTGCTATGCTATGTGCTAGTACAAAGAAAGGCAAAAATAGTCCTTGGGCAGACCTGAAATCGTAGTCTGACGGAAGAGACAATATGCAACTGACTGTGCACAGAGACAATCTGTCTCTGTCAGTCTGTCTAGATATAGATTTCTCTATGTTGAGAGCTCTGTATTTTTATCTGCATGCATCATAGCTATAGCTTGTCTCTGTAAATATGACATTTTTATATATGTCTGCAGACATATAAAAACATATTGATCTAAATCTAGTATGTATAGATATCTATTTAAATATATTATGTCCTATAGAATATACTGAATCTATCTAGATATACTATGTTATATACTATATCTGTCTAGATAGACTGTATCCTATGTGTCCTACATATTATATCTAAATATGCTAGATATAAATATATCTTTATACTATCTATACTATGTATGCTATAAATTATATACTATACATACTATACTATATGTACTATAAATTATATACTGTATATATATCATACATTAGATGCAATGTCTATACTATATGTGCTATAAATTATATACTATATCTATCTAGATATGTTAGATATAATCTCTTTATACTATGTATACTATGTATGCTATAAATTATATATGATATATGTATAAGTTATATGCTTATATTATATACTATATATATACCATGCATTATATATGAGATCTATACTATATGTACTATAAATTATATACTTTATCTATCTAGATATACTAGATATAATAAAATAGATTATATCTACACTCTCTATATTCTGTACACTATACATACTATACTATATGTACTATAAATTATATACTATACATTATATATTGCATCTATACTATACATAACATTTTACATGTATAATTGTATAACTATATATGTATAAATGTATAACTATAAATTATATATTATATATTATGTGCTATGTGAACTATATACTATAAATTATATACTATATTTAATATAAATTATATGCTATATTTATCTAGAGATACTATATCTGTTATGTGCTATATACTGTATCTAGATATACTATATCTTATATGTATTAGTTATTATACTAAATGTATTTAGATTTATGATGTATAATACACTATATATACTATATGCTATATCTAGATATGTACTATCTAGATATCTAGATTATATATAATATACTATATGTACTATATATTATATAATATATTTACCTGGATATTTACTGTCCATATGAAGTAATCTATATAGATTTTATATACTCTGTCTAAATATCTAGAGATACTATACATTACATACTATATCTTTCTAAATGTACCATATACTATATATATATATATATATATATACCATATATTATATACTAATCTTTCTAAACTTAGATGGCTAGAGATGTCCAGATTTAGGTACTAACCTTTGGGGGAATTCTGCTGAAAATTCACCACACCAGTGAAATCCGTGTCTGGTCCAGACCAAAGCATTAAGAGAGTGCTAATGTTGCCTCTCTCCTTTCTTGGGGGAATGCAGAAGACACATCCACAATAACAGAAATCCTACCTTGCCATTTTCCAGAAGTTTTTGGACTTCTGAGTCCTTACATTCCCTGCCTGGCAGTGTGATGGGCTGCACAGAGCCAGCCTTTGTTATACCCATTTCACAGGATGAAGTAGGGTAAGGGTCTCTGTGAATTGCCAAAGTTCCTTTGAAGCAGCTATGGCACTGTCTTTCCAGGATAAATGGCTCCTTGTGTTTTCTGCCCAATAAAGCCTCGTTATGGAGTTAACAGTCATTAGCAGGCTTTCCCTATTAGAATAAAAGTTTCTGGAGGACAGGCGCAGTTTCTGCCATTATGTCTCCAACACTTTATACAGTAATTGGCATTTGGAGCGGTACGTGCTTCTTAATTGATCACTTAGAGCCCAACACCAACAACTAGTAAATCAACATGTCACATCTTCTGTTTTACCATCCTGTGCTCCTCCACAAAACCAGTTAAGTTTTGCTGACAGCCCATGTATCCAGGCCTGTTGGAGATCCATTCTTAAATCTCTTCTTCCAAAGAATGTGTGTGTGTCTCTGTGTGTATGTGTGTCTGTGTGTGTCTGTGTCTGTCTGTGTGTGTCTGTGTGTGTGTTTGTGTGTGTCTGTGTGTCTTTGTGGCTATACCACTACAGAGATGTCGCCTTGAACATTGTAGACCTTTCCAAAGCATTTCCTGGTCAGGGGTCCCGTAGTGGGTGGGCCAACTTTGAACTTGAGGGTAGCTAAGGCTTTGCTGATCCTTTCCAGTGGTCAGCACACACCCTCCTCAGACATTTGTCTAGCTATTCACAGCTCCCTTTTAGAATACAAACTCCTCAAGGCTAGGGAATGCTTTATTTTTGCCTCTATTATCAGTGTTTAGCATGCAGCTGGTGCCTAATGAGTACTTGCTGATTAAGAAAGAGGCCCCTAGCCTGAGCTCCACCCCAGGTGTGTACCTTCAGACATGTGAACATTAGAGATCACCCTTTTGGTTTAGAAGATGGGTCGAGGCTGAAATGGGCCTTGGAGGCCACCGTCCATCCATCCGTCCGTGGGTCAGCTTCCGTAGCCTGTCCAATCTCGAGCGCATCACCCTTCTGCCTTAGAGACTCAGTTTATGAAGTGAGGGGCTCGGCCCAGTGGATTGGCCGGATCGGGGGGGCTCCCGCCCCCATCCTCAGTGACCCCCTTTTCTCCCGCCAGGCCAGTCGAGGCCGAGCGTGTCCCTGTAAAAGATTGCGTCTTTGCCACCAAGGGGAGAATAGAGTGTTTATCGTCTGGAAGCGTGTGCCGGCTGGGCTGATTACGGCACCTCGCTCCATCAGCCAATGATTTGTCCCGTCCTTTATCATCTGTGTCACTCAGCCGAGCCGTCTGGGCCTGCACCGGCGCCCCTTCCCTTTTTGGTACCCATTTCGTGTAGAAAATTTGTATTTACTTTGGGATTGTAATTTGTTCCTCATGGATAATATGACCCTGAGCGGAGCTGGATCATGGGTTAGTTGAAGTGATATTTTCCACTAATGGTAGTCGTATATCATTGCTGTCAGCTCGGGTTAGGAGGCAAGCATATTACAACTCCATTTTACCTCTGCAGGCATCTGGGATTATTTGCCATAACCGAGTATGACATGACCGCACTACAGAGTGCATTAAAATTTTACTAGCTTCTCCGCCAAGTTCCCTGGCTCCAGCTTATGCTGAAGGCGGCTGGACTGATGAATACCTCCGAGGTCCTGACTGCCTTGCCTTGCACCAAGGGGGCCGGGAGGGGCTGGCTTTGGAGACCCTCCCGCCCTCCTCCAGCCCTCCAGGAGACCCCTTCCAGAGGCAGCTGGAGGACTCCCAGGGGAGCACCTCACAGATCCCTGTGGCCCTGAAGCCCCATCAGAGAAAGATTGGCAAGCCCAGAGAGATAGGGGGGATGAGGCTGGAGAAAGGGGCCACCGGCCTTGGCTGTTGGCTTGGAGGAGCTGCTGCAGTGGAGTGAAGGGTCCCCAGCCAGAGAGCCGGGGAGCAGGGAGAGCGAGGCAGTGGCACAGGCAGATTTGTCTGCACCTTTCTTACTAGCTGGGGAGTGATTGCAGTTCTTGTCTAGAGTCCAGCCTTCTTCCCTGAAGCCCTCAGGCCCCTTCCTTTCTCTCAGAGGACCAGGGCTGCAGGTCTATCCCAAGAAAAGCATGAAGGTTGGGGCTGACCGGGGCTGGGGCAGGTCAGCAGTCGTGTATTAGGTGCCTCCCTACTGTGTCCGGTGTGGGAGATAAAAATAGAAAGAATTCAATGATTTCTCCTCTCCAAGAGCTCACATTCGAATCAGGAAGAAGACGTCTGGATGAACATGTACAAAACATGTGCAAAAGTCATTGATCAAGAGAGTGGTAAAGGGGGATCAAAAATGGCTTCTCCCACAAGCTAGTGGAGAGGTTCTGTCCATTTCCTCCACAGGGCTGGAGTGAAAGAGCATTCGTTTAAAAAGAGCTGCATTTATAGCCCACCTTGGGGCTAAGACACATGGTTGTGACCTTGGGCACGCGCTTCAGTTACCCTTTCTGCAGAAGGAGAGGGTTCGACTTCGCCTTTCTGGCATCTTGAGTTTCCTTCCAGACCCAAATCTGAGATCCTGCTATGTTACCATGACAAGCATCCAAGTAACTTTTCTGTCTAACAGATGAAGAAATAGGTCTTGGGTTGTAAATGTGATAGAAAGAATTTGTAACGTGAATGAAAAAACCTTAGTACTGAAAGAGACGTCAAGTCCAACTTTAAGCCTGATTTCATACTGAGTTTCCTCAGGTCTGAGGAGTTTGGTACAGGTCACAAAGGTACAGAAAGTATCAGAAGCAGGTTTGGAACCCTAAGTCCCTTGATTCTAAATTTGCTGCCCTTCTCCTTGTACCATATTGTCTGTTTTCTTTATTACACCAAAGGAACATGGATTTTAATATGAACAGATTTATTATACTCATCTCCCAACTTGCAGCCAGTGAAAGATCCATAGGAACCAAGGTAGGGTCCTAAATTTCAATTTTGCAGGATTTCAATTAATGAAGAATCACTTAATTTTTTTCTAGAACTCAAATTTATTTTTATTTTTTATAATAGCTTTTTTTTCAAAATATTTGCAATGCAGAGATAGTTTTTAACATCCATCCTTGCAAAATCTTCTATTCCAAATTTTGCTCCCTCCTTCCTCCTCTAGATATTAAGTAATCCAATATAGGTAAAACATGTGCAGTTATTTTAAACATATTTCCATATTTATCATGCTGAGCAAGAAAAATCAGATTAAAAGGGGGAAAATGAGAAAGAATAAGCACATGTAAACAAACAAATAAAAAGAACAACAAAACAAGCAAACAACAAAAAAGTTGCATATATTATGCTGTGATATTTATGTTCACAGGATATAGGCATTCTAGATTTTTTTTAGCATCATTCCAAATTGCTTTCCGAAATGGTTAGAACAATTGAAAGAAACACGAAAGTTTTTTTTTTCTTTCTAAAATGTAAAATGAAATTGTTGAGTTAAAAATGGTGATTTCCACCTACTGATGTTCACAACCATGCAACCTTGATTTTTAAACACATGCACACACACACACACACACACACACACACACACCCCAAAACCTTGATTTTTAGACCTTGATTGCATCAGGTCCAGAGGGACTGACATAATTTCTCCTTTGGCCTTAGATTCAGTAATTCAGGGAATAAAGGAAAAGAACAAAAGTATCGATCCAATCATTGAAAAGTAATTATCCTCCTGAGTTGGTCTGTTTAGAATGCAGCAATAATTTTAAATAATACCTTCCCCAGAGGGAGTCTGGGGGCCAGGCGATAGATATTTTAGTTTTTTCATCCGCTCCCTCTTTCAAGAAGGACCTCCATCACCATAACCGTGAAAACAACAGCCACCATCTAGTAACTTCAGAATTTATCCAGTAATAAATAGCCAGAAAGATAATTCCCTTCCTCAGAGAATACCTTATTTTTCCAAGGAATTCTTTCTTTCCAGGATTTCTTTTCGTCTAGGGTGCTTCTCATCATGACTTGGTCTTCAAAACCATTCCTAAAAACTGTCTGTGCAAATCTAGTGCATTTCTTCTCAAATTCAATAGGAGAAATACGTATTAAGCACCTACCATGTGTGTAGACTCTGGGAACAAAGATAAAATATGCAAACTGACCCTGCTCTTTAGGAGCTTACATTCCCCTGGGAAAAGATGGTATGTACACAAATAACGGCAATCAAAATATTTAAAATAACGTCAAGAGGAGGTGGAAGGTGATGGAGGATGCTAACGGTTCAGCGGAACTCTTTCTGGCCTTGGGACAGGGATTCGTAATCTTGGATTCATGTTTAGAACGAAGGCGGGAAATGGCATCTGGATTTACCTGAAATTCAGCTTTTCTTTCAATTATTTATAAACATTATTTCATGACAAATCCCCTAATCTTCATCATATTTCTGGAGGGAACCAGGACACAAAAATGGTGAAAAACCTCAGCAACATAGTTTTTCTTCTCAGCTCCAGTAATTCCTTTTCGTGTGCTACGGGATTTGAGACACCATTTACACTGCATGTGGGCAGAGTTGTTTGCAAAGGCTTCACCATTAAAATGAAAGCTTCTTGAGGACAGGGACTGCATTTACCTGTCTTTCTTTGCCTAGTGTTTAGCATGTAGTAAGTGAGGAACATGGAAACTGAGGAGAGGCCCTTCAACTGGGGATGGCTAAGCATGTGGTGATGTGTGATGGTTGACTGACTGTGCTGTAAGAAACAAAGAGCGAATTGGTTTTTATTTTATTTTATTTTATTTTTTTGCTTTTTGCTGAGGCAATTGGGGTTAAGTGACTTGCTCAGGGTCAGATAGCTAGGGAATGTTAAGTGTCTGAGACCAGATTTGAACTCAGGTCTTCCTGATTTCAGGGCTGGTGCTCTATCCACTGCACCACCTAGCTGCCCCGCGAGTTGGTTTTTAGAAAAACGTGGAAAGATTTGCACACACATGGTAATGAGGAGTGAAATGAGCAGGACCAAGAGAATCTTAGTGTGGAGTAGCAGCAATATTGTTCAGAGAATAACTCTGAAAGACTAAGCTATTCTGAGTATTATAAATATTCAAATCAACTACAAAAACCCTATGAAAGAAAGTACTATCCACCTCCAGAGAAGGAACTGATCATTGGAAGTAGACACAGTATGGTTACACACATACAAACACATGCCTCTGTGTGTGTAATGGCCACTTTCTCTAGTGTGGGATGGGGAGGAAGTGAGGGAGACAGTTTAAAACTAAAAATTTGACCCCAAAAAAGATCAAATTAATCTTTTTAAATGACACACCAAAAGAAATTTGCCCTCAGAAAAAAGTGGGGTTTTTTGGGGGGTGGCGGAAGTTATTGATTGTCCGACATAAAGTCAAAGGATCAATGATTTAGACCTGAAATGGACCTCAAAATATCTGTTCCTCATTTTCCAGATGGGAAAACTGAGCCCCAGAGAGAATAAACAATTTCATTGGATCAGGGGCCTCATAGGCCATCTGTTCATCATTTTACAGATGGAGAAGTCAATCTCCAGAGAATAGATAATTTTTTTAAGATTATTGGATCATGGATCTAGACCTGTACACATGTTCTACTCTCATTTTACAGATGGGAAAACTGAGGCCCAGGGATTTTAAGTGACATAGCCAAAGCCACAGAAATCCCAGAACCAGTGTTCTTCTCACAGCCCCACTACTGTCTCACTGAGTGGTTGTAACTTTCAGTGAGTGGGCTTTTATATGCCCCTCACTGGTTGTTTCTATCATCCTCACTGCACAAGACATTATTATTATTATTATTATCATTAACACTTAAGAGGAATTGTGGGCTTTGAGATAGCTGTTATTGCAGTGGAGAGAGCCTTGGGATCATAGAATTTGGGTTCAGATCCAGATTCTGACCCTGGCTGTCTACATGGGGTTAAACAACTTCCTGATCCAGAATCTCACCTTTGCTAATCTGTAAAATGGGGAGACTCTTCAGTTACTTACCTTACAAGACTATTCTGCTCAAAACAAAGTCTAAATGGGTTGTGTCCAGAATGAATGGCATTGAATTGAACTTTTAATTGTTCTCACCAAGAGAATTCTGTTGAGGAGGAATCCTTCCACCAAGCAGGTAGCAGCCTGCCTTGGATATAATAGATAATAAACCCTCAGAGACCACTTAAGAGTGGACAAGGTACTTTACCTGAGCTTCTCATGTAGGAAAAACTAGATGCCTCTGACCCATGATTCCTAAGGGGTTGCCAGCTTATATGACTTGCCCACAATCTCCTAGCTACTATCAGAGGCAGGATCCGGACCCAGGTTTTTAACCTCTCCAAATTAAAGCCACCCAATGTTCCATTTCATTTCATTATTTAGCATAAAACAGGTTTCCCTAAATGTCCTCAAATCAGGTTCTAAACCTGGAATCAGTTAATATTTTTTTTCACTAGTTTAACCATAATGGCTGGGAAAGTTACTCCCAGGGTACTCTAAGGTAGGCACAGGGGGAGGCTTAGTACTCTGCCAAGCCACCCAGGCACCAATTAGTAAATTACTCCTCCAGGATGCTAAATAGCACCCACTGGCCTGAAGGAATTGCATTCCTCCCAAAGAGCCTAATTTGCAGCAGGCCCCCTAGTTCTTCCCATAGACCATAATACCTCCCTGAAATCCTATCCCTTAGGGGGGAAGCTCAGTGATGTCATCTCTAGGCTGGGAATTGGAATTCTAATTTCACATCTTCTGCTAAAGCTCTGGAGAGAGGTTAGACATTAACCCATCCAGGGCTTCTGAGAATGAATGAATGAATGAATGAGGGAACAAATGAGTGAGTGAGTGAGTGAATGAGTAAGTTCCAAAATCTTGTGACTCTCCCAACATCTAATTAAAGGGATCTCAATTAATATCTCGAACATTGGAGTACTTAATTTTGTTATCCAGTCATTTTTATTTTTAGTCGCATCCAGCTCTTCACATCTCCATTTGGAGTTTTCTTGGCAAAGCAGCTTGTCATTTCCTTCTCCAGCCCATTTGACAGATAAGGAAACTGAGGCAAACAGGATTAAATGACTTGCCTAGGGTGCTCCATCTTAGCTGCCTTGGGGTACTTGGTGAACATTTAGAAGTGAATGAAAAAACATCTTAGAATCTTTAAAATGATCATAAGCACATTTTCTTATTGGCTTTGATAAAAGCCATGAATATGTAATCAGCACATTGTTTTGTTGGTGTCTGGTAAAATTCAATCAGTCTGTAAATACTTATTGAGCCATTGATTCAGAGATAGCAATTTTTTATAGATTTGGGCCCTCAGGGAGCATCTAGTCCACCCTCTCTCACTTCATAGAAAGGGAAATTAAGGTCCTCTGTTAATATTCCAGTTAGTAAACATCAGAAGCAGGATTTGAACCCAGGATTTCTGAATCCCAAACTAGTGCTCTTTTTTACTCCAGTGTCTCCGGTTCTCAGACTTCCCTCTGTCCTCCACCGCCATCAAGCACAGCTTTCCCAGCTTGTAGCCAAATAGTTACTTAAATTATCAATTACTCTTCAAAGCTTTTCTCCTTTTTTAATTTTTTTTTTCCTTAAAGGGACTCTTTACTAAGTAGCATTTGGCCCAAAGCCTCTCCAGATCATTATACATTCTGGCTGTACTCACTGTGGTAACATTAATCAGAATGATCTCGTTTGCTATTAATGTGGGTGTCATATGTAATTCGGGAGGAATTCTATTGTAATTTAGCATTAATTAATGCCCACTTATTGTAAAGCATTAAATGATGCCAGCAGCCTCACTTCTGAACCAAACAGAGAGCGTTTTTCCTAAAGAAACTACAAAAAAAATGCCCCAAATCCTTAGCCAGTGGGTGCTCTCCACTTCAGGGCCCTGACCAGTCACAATGGAACCACCTGCCCATTTCCTTTCACACGGTCACTTGCTCACTGAGACTCTGATGGCGTGCCCTCATTTCTATCCATCTGTTTATTCAATGAGTATAAGTCGGTAAGTGGATAGAGCATGGCAGTGGAATCGGGAGCACCTGAATTCAAATCTAGCCTCACTAGTCATGTCATCCTGGGTAAGGCCCTTCACCATGTCTGCCTCAGTTTCCTCATCTGTCAAATGAGCTGGAGAAGGAAACGGCCAACCAAGAAAACCCCAAATGGGGTCATGGAGAGTCAGACAAAGTGAAATCGCTCAATAACCAAAACAACAAAAATGCTATGGGAGTAGAAATTATTATCACCTCTGAAATCCAGTATTACCCAACATCAATAGAGAAATGATGTATAGAGGATGTCATGGGTGGCTCATTTGAAACAATTAAGTATACCATGAAATCTACCCACTGCTAAAACCCTCCTGATAGAATCAGTCAGTCAAGTGTTTGTTAAGAACTTACAAGAACTGTGCTAGGCATTAAATGTCAGTTTCTCAAGAAGGACTTCCATTTTTGTCTTTGTCTCATCGACTCAACTTGTCAATCCATGAATAATCATTTATGGAAACTTATTCTGCACCAAACACTGTTGTAAACACCAAACACATATAAAAATACATTTTTATTACTATTATTATTAATACATTTAAAAATTAATTTTGTTTTGATGACTCAGAAGGGATTTCAAAAATTACTAGAAACGAGGGTCATCATGGCATCTTAGCAACTTAATGCTATCTAATTTGTCACCTTCCATTGCTAAGAATCCCTTCTACAACATCTTCTATGAAGTGGTCATCTAGTCTCCTTTCAGTGTTGAGAATCTCACTGAGACTGTTCTTTGTGGAAAAGCTTTGAGCTTAGAAAGTAAGAAACTGAGTTCTTGAAAAATAATGTGAATTTTTTCTTTCCTTTTCATGGAACCTAAATCAATCTATCTTCTATGTAATCAATCAAATATATATATACATATATATATATACATATATGTATATATATACACAAATATAAATATATTATAAATATATATACACAGTGTCTATAAATTATTTATAAATATATATTTTCTATAAAAATAAATATATTTGATTAATTGGAAGGTAGGTTGATATATTGATATTTTATTTCTGTATATCATCTAATTAATCAAATGTATATGCATCTATATGTGTATGTGTATACATATACATACACACATACACACATGCATACTACCTGCTATGGGCCAGGCATGTTGACATGCTGAGTATATGCTAAGGATAAAAAGAATTTATACAGTAACAGATCCAGCTTAATTCTTCTCTCATATGAAAATGTATATTTTTAAAAATAGCAAATATACACCCTCCCCCCGAAAGCAGAACAAAACAACACAGCTTGGGTTCTCCTTTGCACCTTTACTTCCAGTTTTCACTCCTGTTCCATAGCTGGTCAGCTGTGCCCCTCCAGACCGCGTCCCACTGGAAGCCTGATGAACCCGGTCCTGGCTCTGGTTGTTGGGCTGCTCTTCCCCCGCCCCAGGGAACCGGCAGAGAAGGAGCCTGGAAAAGGCAGAAGGGAGAGGCCTGAGCAGCTCCAGAATTGCTGCCTTCAAGAGCTGTTCGCTCATAGAGAGTGGGCTCTCGAGTGGTGCTCCCCATCCTCCCCGGGCCCTTCACTGAAGTGCCTCTCTTCTGCTGGAGGCCGTGGGCAAGGGGAAGCGAACACTGTCAAGGCCGAGCTCGAGTGGGCCCGTAATGCTTCAATTCACATTGAAATGATTTCTCCTGCCTGGTATAATTTAACCTGCCCACAGTGCTAAACTTCTGTATTATCCATTTCTGTCAGGATGTCAGAAGAAATGATAAGCCTCCTTGAAACGGCAGCCTCTATTACCTAGTAAGGCGGCACACCAAAGGGCTTTTCCTGCTATGTTCCTGAGATTTTTAGTACGGTCTCTCACGTAGGAAGACTTCCCCACTCCATGACCCCATCCTCTCGGAGATGATAGATGAAATCTTTCCTTAAGCTGAGTCCCCTGTCTATTACACCTTCAAAATTCAAGGTTTTTCTACCATTCGGAGATTTCTGCCAAAAGATGTGACTTGGTTAGGAGAGGAAATTGCTGCTTCTGGTTTTCTTTCTTTTTTTTTTTTTTTCTTAACAGGAAGTTGCTTTTCCAGCAGTGTTCAAGGGGGACTTCCTCATGGTGTGACCTTGGGCAAGTACCTCACTGGGCCTGCATTTCCTTATCTATAAAATTAGAGCCTTGGAGAGGACAGCCTTGAGGGTCCCTTCCCTTCAAAAGGTTCAAGGGGGTCAGTGTTCTTTCTTCTTTGACCCTAGCTTGAGTCTGTCCCAAGCAGTGAGAGGAGTCTGGTTCCCCCCCGCTTTTTTTTGAGGTAGTTGGGGTTAAGTGACTTACCCAAGGTCACACAGCTAGGATGTATTACGTATCTGAGGTTGGATTTGAACTCAGGTCCTCCTGACTTCAGGGCTGGTGCTCTATCTACTGTGCCATCTAACTGCCCCTACCTTTTCCCTTTTCTAAGGCCTTTTTACTAAAGGCCGTAGGTATAATGTCCACATTCAAAAAGCCATTCTCCCTCTTGTGCCTTATACAGGGTATACCAAAAGCCATAGTATAGTTCCAAATTATTAAAGCTTCCATCTGTACTGAGACTTTGGGGACACTCCGTATCCCTGTGCTTATAGGATCATGGCATGCTGGGGTAGTGCTTGAAAGAATTTTATAGGATCGCTTGTTCTATACAGACTTGGAAACTGAGGATCAGAGGGTGATGGGCTGGAGTAAGGGGCAGAACCAGGACTTGAACACAGGTCCCCTGATTTCACATCTAACATTTTGTCCCCTGTGTGACTAGAGGGGCTCCTGTGTGATTATCTCATTTTGCCAAAAAAGAAAAGTGGATTATGAGGAGACAAAATATTTTATTCAGGGTCATTCCATTAATGACAGACCAAGATTTTAAGCCAGGCCCGCCCTCCATCTCCACATTTAATGCTTTGACATTTCCTCATGAACTTGCCTTTTTTGTGGCATTTATTGCTAGACACCGTATATTCCTTTATATCAACCTATTTTTGAAGCCCTATCTGCTCCCAGTGAGACTTTGAGAGATCCACTTCACATTGGGTAATCAAACATCTCAGGAACTCCCCAAGGACCAGCCAGATTCACAGACTTGACTAATATGTGGCTAAGAAGTGTGGGTCCCCTGGGGTACCTTTGTCGAGGCGATATTTCTTCCACTTGGTCAGAGCAAGACCAAGAATACAAAATGGCGCAGGTGATTGGTTTCTATCCCTGGCTTCTCCTTTGCCCAAAGGGAAGGATGGCCACGGATGGACTCTCCATACCTGTGCTCCAAGGGATACTTGACTAGTAGGGGATCTCTTCTCCCTGTCACTGGGCTTAGGCAGTGTGGACCTCAGGGAGGATGAAAGAATTAAGCAAGCACATGGGAAGGCTCTGCCTCCACATCCTCCCTCCCTTCCCCTTCCTGTTTCATTTGCATGTCAGTCTCTGTCATACCACAGGGAAAGCTCCAAGTCTGGTTTGATCCTGGAAGCTAAGCAGGGGAATTGGACAGGAAACCGCCTGATGATTTTGAGTTCCCTGGGCTTTGAAGCAGCTCGGGACCACGGTGGCTGGAGTGTTAAACTTTTAAGGGAAAAGACTTGGGTTCAAATTCTTCCCCCAGTATATACTCTAGCCTCAGTTTCCTTATTTATAAAATGAGAATGTTGGGTTTTATGCCGTCTTAAGTCCATTTGAGCTTGAAATCTCTGGCTTTCCATCTAGGAGAATGCTATTTCTTCTTTCTAGTAGAATGTAAGCCTCTTGAGGGCAAGCTTCTTTTGTTTTTGTCTTTGAGGTTTAGCTCAGTGTCTGGAACTTGCTAAATAGTGGTAAAGCAATAAATGAGTCTCAGGATGTTGGAGTGGCAAGGACTCTCAAAGGTAGTTTAATGCCCACATCTAAGATATCAATAATATATCAAACAGTCATTAAGCTTAAAGATCCCCAATGAATGAATGAATGATCATGGAAACTGGAATTGGATATCTGTTCATTGAGCTGGAGATCCAATGCGTTTCTTTTTTTTTTAATATATAAAGCTTTTTATTTACAAAACATGAGTGATTTTTCTACATTGACCTTTGCAAAAACTTTTTTTTTCCCAAGCTTTTCCTTTCCTTCCCCCCAACCCCCACCCCTAGATGACAGGTAATCTAATACATGCTAAATAGGATAAATTATATGACAAATACAATACATGTATACATATCTATACAGTTATCTTACTGCACAAGAAACATCAGATCTAGAAAGAGAAGAAGAAAAAAACAACCTAAGAAGGAGAACAAAATGCATGATCCGATGCGTTTCTTTCCCTTTCTCCTAGAAGAATAAAAACCCAGAGCTCTGGGACATGTCTGAGGAAAAGGAGAAATATTCAATGTTGGGAAACAAGAAGGCCCATTTCAGATACGGGCCAGGCCTGCCCTTCTGCAAGATGCATGAGCTTGGGGACTTCAGTGATTCAGGAAACCTTCACCCTGAAGTGAGGGGCTTAGGAAAGCTACCATTGGTAACCTCCCTCAAGAAGGATGCTGATATAGACAGGACATGTCCAGATGAGCCTTTATTTTGTTTGCTTTTTATATATGGCCTCAGGACCATGCTGGGGTGAAAATGAAACAGAACCCAGAAACAGCCTAAATTAAGATAGGTCCAAGGGAAGGGAGTGTTTGCTTTGGAAAATTTTTAACTGCCATTGTGTAAACCAGGTGATGCTCTGATTGCCTCAATGAACATTCACTAAGGCTTAATTATTTGGAAAATCCACATCGGAAAGCCAAACCCCTTGGGGTCCTCTGCCTCAAAAGGGCAACAGAGCCATATTAGCCTGTGTGCACTCCCCAGAGCCCCATGCCCTCTTAGACTTCCTGGCAAAATAGGGCTATCGATCAGCATTGTAAAAACAGAACCCATGCAGACAAAGGAGCAGAACCAAATTATCAGGGGTTACTTGCTCCCCTCTCTCTCCCCCATACTCCTAGCAGAGTCACCTCAGCCTTTTCCTGAAGAGTGCAACCAGAGAATGCATCTTTTTTGTCCCTCTTTTTCTCAGGGAGTTTTCCATATTGTTTTCAAGGAAGAGTGGTCCCTCCTCTTGTTGCATCTCTCCCACGGCACAGAGTCAGGCACCCAATGACAACTCAGGAACATGCACAAGCCTCATCTGGCTGACCTATTTCAGGTCATGTGTCTCATCTGTGAGCATCCCCTGATACTCAGATAGGAATCCCTGTTCAGCTCATTACTGTGACTCCTTGGAGCTCCTGACTGAGCCTGGAGAAATACTGTGATTCCCTCCTGCCTTTCCCTACCAGGAGTTTCAGCCCAAGAAGAAACCTCTACGGGTACCATGACTTCTGTGATCATGGGTGGAATTATTTTTCCATTTGGCCATCTTTTCTCCCTCTGGAACAAAAATCCCCTGAAAGGCCTTGCTATTATAGATAGCCAAATGGGAGTATTTTCCAGGGGTGTATTTCCCAAGTCAGTGCCGTTACCAAGGGGTAGTAAGGTGTAGTGGAAAGAACACTGACCTCAAAGCCATGAGACCTGAGTTCTGATCCCAGTTCTGATGCTTATTCCCTCTGTGATCTGGCACAAGCCTTTTTTTTTATTCTGAGCCTCAAAGGAGCAGGGTTGGACCAGATTGTCCCTGAGGATGAGATGAGTTAGGTCTGGGTGTGATGTTTAAAAGAAAAATCAAACCAAAAAAAAAAAAAAAAGATTGGAAAGGATTGGCAAAGAGCAGGGTTATCCTGATTTCTAAACAGGGAAGAGAATCCCATCTCCAAAGACAAGTCCCATGAACTTGAATTGATTCCTTAACCCAAGATAGCATTAGTGAGCTTCTCCAAAAGGAAGTGTTTACAAAATGAGCACGGCTTCATCAAGACAAACCATGCCAGCTTAACTCTGTTTCTGGTTTTGACAGCATGTCAAGGGAAGGCCGTAAATGTGATTCACCCAAATTTTAGAAAAGCATTTGATTAAAGTGTCACTAATTATTCTTGTAGATAAAGGATAGGAGAGATGTGGAGAGATGATAATACAATTAACTGGAACTGGTTGAATAGCTGGACCCAAAGAATACAGCAGAGTCCCAATTAGGTACCAGTAATCAATCCCCCTGAAGCAGTGACATTATTCAGATACATACGGCTCATTTCTATCGGGCTGGAACTAATTTCTATATTTTACGTGATTATAACTTTGAATTGTGCAAATCCTAAGACATTCAGCCTCTTGCAGGGATTTGGTGATGATGCTCCTTGGGTCTGGCTGCAGTTGCCGAGGTCGTTGTGATCAGGGTCTCAAGAGGGGCACCCCCAGGATCTGGGTTCTCTTCTCCAACGTTTCCTGTCAGTAAAGGTGACTTTATATGCTCCATGGACTGCAATACGCATGCTTATCACATTTGCAGATAATACAAAGCTGTGCAGGGTGGCCAGTAAATCAGACGACAGAGGCAGGATCCAAAAGGAAAAAAAAAAATCTTAATAAACCAAAGAGCACTGGGCCGGATCTAATAAGGTAAAACCCAGTAGGGATAAATGTAAAATCTTCCACTTGGGTTCAAAGAGTCATCTTTACAGGACAAGAAAGGCCAGACCTTTCCTGGTCAGACTGCCATTTGTCTGGAAGAAGCCTGGGTGGTAGCGTGCTATAAGTTGTGAATTGGCAGTGGGATGGGGGAGTCCCAAAACCTGCTTGATCTGGGCTTTTTTAGGAGAAGCCAGCTTGCAGAAGTAAGGAAGAGTGGTGGTCCCTCCCTGCTGTGTGAGTCCTCGTTGAGGGGCCCTGAGCAAGAAGGGCCTCAAGCGCCATCTCCGACAGGAGCAGCTGAAGATCTCTGGCAGAAAAGACTAGGTGGAGGGATGGCACGTGATGGTTGTCTCCGAGTATTTGAAAGGCTGTCATCTTGAAAAGAAATTAGGCGAAAAATCTGAGAGGAAGCGAGATGGGGAAGGCTGTGGATTCTGTGGGTGTTTAGCCTGGAGAAGAGAAAACTGGGGGGTGACTGTGGTCAAGGATTTCAGGGGCTGTCACTGTGGAAGGAACCAGACCAGTCTGTCTGACCCCAGAGAGTAGAAGGTGATGTTTAGTCTTGATGTCAGTGGAAAACCTCCTGACATTTGGAGATGGCCGGGAGTGGAGTGAGCCGCAATGGAGAGCTGTGAGGGGAGCTCCCCTGGAGGTCTCCTGGCAAAGGCCAGATGTCCATTATGTTCAGGTGTCTTATTGTGGGAAATGCTTTTTTTGGTAATGAGTCGCATTATACAGCCACTGACACACTCAGAGACTCCATCTCTGTTTCTGCCTCTCTCTCTGATTCTTTGTCTGCCTCTGTCTGTCTGTCTCTCTCTCTGTCTCTCTGATTTTCTCTGTCTCTCTCTCTGTCCTTCTTTCTCTTTCTCTCCTTCCTTCCCATTCTCCCTTTCCTCTTCCTTCTTTCTTTCTGCAAGCCTTTTTCCCCTTTCCTCCTTTTAGATAGTTGTGTCTGGCTCTCCATGATCTCATTTGTTTTTTTTTTTTTGTTTTTTTTTTTGGAGTGGTTTATGATTTCCTTCTCCAGCCCATTTGACAGATGAGGGACTGAGGCAGACAGGGTTAGGGGACCTGCCCAGGGCCCCACAGCTAGGAAGACTTGATGAGTCTTCCTAAGCGCCCATCTTCAGTTTCTCTGAGACTATAGACCCCCATCTTTTTTTCTGTGAAACCAGGATATTAAGATCATTCTAAGTGATGTGGCCTGCCCTTTAAGCTCGGATTGCTTCCCGGACCGCATTACCCAACAAGCCGGGTGCCCCTGGCCCATCACTCACATGGTTCGATCACTTTCTCCTTGCTGTTTTTAAGAAATACCTTTGGGGGGGGTGTCTAAATCAGCCTTGTTGGCCTGCTCTTTCCTACCCCTTAATCTGAAAGGAGTCGGCCCTTCACTTAATCAGCCACAAGCTCTTATTAAGTGCCTTCTCCCAGCAAAGCAGGGCTCTAAGCACCATTTTAAGGTATATGTCTCCAAACATGTAGAGATCATCCATCTGTGTGGCCAGTTGAGCCGTCAGCTCAAACCAGCCAAAGCCCAGTGGATGATGAACACTCCAGGGCATTTACCCCCAAACCCTCTAAGACACTAAGCTGGAAAGGGAAGTGTTGGGGTAGGAGTTAGTGGCCCACAGACTCCTAGGTCTTGATCACAAAATAAACATAAATAAAAGAGTGGGTTCTACTGATTCCTACTCCCTGCCAAGTTGTTTGCCATTTCTGGAATTCTGTGCCATTTTTTACTTGTCTCTGACCCTCCTTTGGGGTTTTGTTGGCAAAGATACTACAGTAGTCAGTCATTTCCTTCTCTAGCTCATTTTACAGATGGAGAAACTGAGACAAACAGGGTGAAGGGACACAAAGCTAGGAAATGTCTGAGGCTGGATTTGAACTTACAAAGTTGAGTTTTCTGGAGTTTATCCAGCTGCCCTTCTGGAAGCTTCAGGGACTTCAGGGTCACCCTGGAAGGACTTGAATCCACATCTTCTCACTCCAAAGCCATGCATACTGAGACCTGCCTGGACAAGGTGAGATTTGAACTCAGGGCCTTGGACTCTGGAGTCAGGTTTCTCAGGCTTTCCCTTCCCCTGCTCAGCTGCTGCTCAGGAGCTGCCAGGCACCCACTCAGAACTAGAGACCCAGCTTTTGTTCTCTTGTGTTTGTGGAGCAATTAATCTCGTTTGTACTGATAGGGAAAATGGTCTATGAAAACGTTCAGTCAAAACAACGTGGGGAAGAAGGGGGAACGGGAGGCCGCAGTTGCTCACTCTGTTTAAATGGTTCTCTCACCTGACTTTGGTTTATGTCAGTTAACTTGATACTGGAAGAAAGTGAAATTCAGCCACCTGGGTCAAAAGCAGTATTAATGTTTAATCAAAGCAAAATGCTCAACAGATCTGTGGCTCTTCATACAGTAAACAGGAGGCACGGGCCTTCCATCCAGCAGCTGGCATCGGGGGATAGAACAATAGTCTTGGGCCCGAATTCATATCCTGTCTGTCTTAGACACATATTGTGAGTCAAATTACTGAGTGTCTCCCTGCCTTAGTAATTTCTGCTGTCAGATGGGCCTAACAATAGCATCTCTTTTGGTGGTTGTGAGATTCAGTGAGATGATAGTTTATTAATATATACAATAAATAAATACAGATTATTATATTACTATATAATATATTGTTACATGTAAATATATACTGCAACATTAATTATTAATAATATATTAATATATTTCTATACATTTTATATTTATATAGGAGTGTGTATATACATTATGTGATATAATATCCTATATGAAACACTACATAAATGCTAGTTATTGTTATCTTCATCATCATGAACACCATTCCTTGGGATTGGGGGCAGGGACGGCCATGCAAAGTGCCTTTGGGTAGAGAAGGGGAGCATAGGAGAGAGAGTATTTGGAAAACTTGTTGGCCTTGCAGAGCTTCCGCTTCTGCACCTGAATTTGCATCTCCGTCACTGTGGGACTTTTGCTTTAATCACTTTAACCTCTTGGTCCTTAATCTTCTCATGTATGAAATGAGTTGACTGGACTAGATCAGAGGTGTCAGAACTCACTGCCTGGGGACACTCCTGAGAGCTGCCTGAACAAGATTAAAATGTAATTGGGAAATATTCAACAAAATCAAGAAAAATACAAAGGTTTTATTCTTGTTGTTGGGTTGTTTCAGTCTTGTATGTGAGCCCATTTGGGGTTTTCTTGGCAGAGATACTAGAATGGTTTGGCATTCCCTTCCCAAGCTCATTTAACAGATAAGGAAACTGAGGCACACAAGATGAAATGACTGGCTCAGGATCCACGGCTAGTCAGTGTCTGACGCCGGATCTGAACTCAGGTGTTTCTGATGCCAGGCCTGGTGCTCTCCCCACTGCACTCCTGGATCATCTTTCTTCGTTTTGCACAAGGACCTTGGGAATGGGAGGATAGTTTCTTTCTAGGACGTGCCTTGTGTCCTGGACCCCTTTGGCAGTCTGCTTAAACCCCACTCAGAAGCTTGTTTTTAAATATATAATATAAACTGTCAGGTTGAAAATAAAAAATATCTGATGTATTAGTAAAAGAGATTATATGTATGTGTGTTCATATGTGGACATATGGGGTATATGTAGATGTACACACATGTATGTGTAATATAAATAAACACATAGGCAGGATGTGCATATGTGTACTTGGAGTCAGGGCTCAAGTTCTGGGTTCAGCCTCTTATTCCCTCGTTGTAGAAACACACGTGTATTATGTGTGTGTTTGTATGTATGTGTGTGTTTCTAGTAGGGCTTATGAAAGAACACACGTGTATATGTAGGTGTGTATATAAAAAGAGAAAGAACTTTAATAGTACATTATATACGTCATTGATATGTGTATGTATGTGTATGTGTTTTATAGGGGTATGTAGAAGTGTGTGTAGAGAGATAAATGGGTGTATGTGGGTGTGTAGGTGTGTAAGGGTGGGTGTGTAGGGTGTGTATATACTTGTAAGGGGTTGTGTGTGTGTGTGTGTGTGTGTGTAAGGCCCTTGTGCAGCCGTGGGGACACAGGCAGACACACCGTGGGGCCACTTGAAGCTCGCACCCGTGGGTCTGCATTTCCCCCTGGGTTTCTCGAGGCCCCCTGCTGGGAGCACCTACCCAGCCCTTGGTCTGAAGCCCGGGCTAGAGTCGTCCCGTCCAGCCCTCCCCGGCCACAGGCCCAGCGAGCCGTCCTCCCCAGCCATCTCAGCGT
>JAJPUD010005071.1:127609-145357 GCA_023553655.1 Myrmecobius fasciatus | reverse complement strand
CGTTCTCTCAGGCAGCCACCTCCTCCTCCTCCTTGGAGGATTCTGTAAATCAGGTCAAGAAAGGAAAGACTGGAAAGGGGGCACCCGAAAATGGGTCGGGCATGCACCCCAAGATCAAGTTTCAGAAGGGTTTTGTTGATGTCATAAGTGCCCTGTTTTTCCCCAAGCTTTGCCTGCGCTGGAGACAAAAATGGAGCAGTCCCTGTCCTCAAGGAGCTTATGTTCTATTGATGAACTCGGAAACATTCGGCCCTTACCATCATAAAATGGGGGGAAGCTCTGGGATTAGCCATGTGGGCAGGACCAGCCTAGGATGCCAGGGACCTTCATGTCACTCTGCCTTAGAAAACGTCCGTTCCCTCCCCTCTGAATTGAAGGCTTTCAATTAGATGTGTGTTCGATCCCTTCCAGATGTAGTGCTATGAGCGTACCATTACAGTATTGATCATTGCTCTGTTTGAATCCCCGTCCTGAGGATCAGAAAGTTTTGATGAGGTGTTCACCTTCAAAGGGCATTTCAACTTGAATTCAGCAACAGAAAGTCCTGCCCCTAGACTCTTGCTGGTGAATGCTGGAGAACACAAAATCTAGCAGACAAGCAGCAAGTGGTTATTCAGCACCTTGTCCTAGCCGGCCCCTGGGAAACGCCAGTCAGAATGCCGGGCCTGACCTGCCTCTCATCACAGGGTTAGAGATATCCCAAAAGGGCATGGACGGGCCGGGGGAAATGCAGAGGAGTCTCCACAGGAGGACTGGAGTCATTGAGCCTGGAAGAGAAAAAGGGGAGAGTGAATGAGAGGAAACTGAGACCCAGGATTCAGAATCAGAGATCCAGAGCCCAACGGACCTCGGGGGCTGGAGTCTTACTTTCCAGGTGTTGTAAGGAAGCTAAGTGATGTGGACTCAGTTTGTGTAACACAAAACAAGACCAGCTTCCTTGTGGTGATAGCGATGGATCATCTGCAGAGACTGTGTCTCTGACCCCTTCCTCCACTCATTGTAGAGCTCCTTTTGCTCAAGCGTGGATTGACCTCGATTGTCACTGGAGAACCTCCCAGCTCGTGAGCTCCTGACCCTCTGCAATTCCGTCCCCATGACTCATGAGCACCACAGCTCCTGTCACGGCCCATCAATCAGAACAAGAGACAAGGTCGTCGTGATGGGAGGAAGAGGACCCAGGCGGCAGAAATCCCAGCCCAGTCCCCTGTGGCGGCCACAATGCCAACTGGCTTCTCTTGGAGACAGCTGAGCCAACACAAGGCACAGAAGGGGAGTCAGGCTTCTGGCTCCTGCCAAGAGGTTCATCCCAGCCGCCGTATGGCCCTATAGCCTTCCCTCCTCTGTGGCTATAGAATCAACATGGAGACTCAGTGTTGGCTGCTGGGAGCAGGTCTAGGAAGCAGTTTCCCTTTAGAGGGAAATACTGCTCTATGTGTAAATGTATATGAGGAGGTGTCTGGATACATACAATTGTACAATATCCAGACATTGCCCATGACTCAGGAGAAAAATTCTAGATGATTAACCAAGGCCCAGAGGTATTATGTGGACTGACCAGGGTCTTCCAGATAACTGGATATAGGAGTTTGTCATAGGCCTTGTTTGTTCATTGTGTATATATGGTGGGCCATATATACATACATATGTGTGTGTGTGTACATAAATATTTCCTACTTAAGATCATATTAAGCAGCTAAATAGATAGGAAACTCTATATAATGAGGTAAATTCAAGAGTATTAAAAAAACATCTTGTAGGCCCTCCCCAAAGCTTGAGCATGCTGGTCTGCATTTTCTCTTCCAATTTGTTCATAAGTAAAAACAGGCGTATTTTTCTTGGAAAATACTCGTTTCCGTTGGTTTGTCCAGCTCCTGCTTCTACCATTGGATTATGTAGCATGGAGAGTTCATCCACTCTCAGCATCAGCCTGGGGTTTGGAACCCCTCCCCCCTTCTTCTCGTTGAGGACCATCCTTTCGGCATGTCCAGCAATGAGCCATTGACTTTTCACCGCCAGGATACGGCGTCGCTGGATCCTACCAACGGGAGCCTGGTTTCTCATCTTCATGGGCCCCGAGCCGGTCGTTCCTTCTGCGGCCTTGGAATTGTGAGGATGGCTCTTCCCAATCACAGCCCGATCTCCACGCTAATGCAGTTAGACAGCCTAGTTATTCAGGCCGAGCTTTCTCTGCTTTTCATTATGCCTGAATAACATTTGATGCTGAAATAGGCAAGAAGGGGTGTGGGAGGAGAGCCAGGCATTTTCCATAGCTTGTGTGAAATGCTTAATATTTAAAGGTCTTTAAAATCTACTGCACACATACATTCCCCTTTTACAAGACTAATATAACACTTTCAAAAGTTTTATGAATTCCAGCCTGTAACCAGAGGAGATGCTTGCCTGCTTTGAATAAACCATAATGGCCTGGCCCCAAACCTGCAGAGTTAGCAAATCCCGACTCTGCTTATGAGCCGCCATCCCTCCCCAGGTCACCGGGAAAGAGGGGGCTGTTTGCTTCCCTACCAAGTTAGAGCCTTTGCATAGTTTGGCGCATTTTAGGTTTGGGACACTTAGAACCAAGGGACTTTGGATGAGGTGATTCTGTGTTTTCTGGCTTGAAGAAATTTGCCTTCACCTAGAAACATCTCCAGACCTCTCCTACCCCGTCCAGGTTCTTATTTTGATGAGGGACTTCCCCAAAGGGAGGGCTGCATAGCTGCCAGGTCATACAACTGGGCAATTTCCAGTCCCCCAGCACTATCGCCCCAGTAGGGTAGGAGTACTCACTGTAGGAGGTGAAGCTTTAGTTTAATCATTTATAACCGACTAATCAGTTAGTCAGCCTGGACTAGGAAAAGGTGAAAGATCTGTGGTTTCCTCAGGAAAAGGGAATTTGAGGAGGTTGGGTATCCCCCCCCAATAAAGATGTCAGCAAAGGTGTGACTCAGTTAATAAGTTATAAAGAGCTATCAGAAGTACTGAGTTTGAGTGAATGAAGGAAACACGCATTTATTAAGCACTTAGTATATGTCAATCGCTTCAAAAAGTGAGGCAGTCCCAGGTCTCAAGAGGCTTATACTCTAATTGGAATAAACAATACATGCAAGACCGTTTGGCTGCAGGACTGGCGGAAGTCTGCAAGCCCTCGGGGTTCAGATGGTGAAGTCCAGGGGTCTTTAGGTTACCACACGTGTCAGAGGCCAGGTTTGGAGCCACATCATCTTGATTCCAAATCCAGCAGTCTCCCCGGTGTGCCATCGAAATGACTTTACCTCTGTTTGACAAGTTTAAAAGGGCATCACTCAGGAAGTAATAGGGCCCTGTCAGTCCAGGGCTGCTCACTGCTTTAGGTACCCAAAGGATCTGGTTGCTATACACGTGAAAATTCATGTGAGATACCTGTGAAGTACAGGTGAAAATATCATAGAAATCCAGCTGGCAGCCAAGTACAGATACAGGGCCAGGGAGATAGCCATGAGGAAGTTTCAGTGTTGCCAAGGAGGAATAGGAGGGAGGCCTCTTGCAGCTCAGAGAAAGAGTCTACACTGGAATCTAGTTGTTAGAAACCCAGGGGAAACAAAGGGGAGTATTCCCAGGGAAGGAGGGAAACTCAGCGTCATTATCAAAGCTGCCCCAAAAGAGAAATTCAAAGTCAAAGGCACGGACAGGTGGACATTTGGAGAGCATCAAAGCTAAAGGTTGCCCAATCAGGTCACAGGAGATAAGGAAACACATTCAGGAGCATAAAGTTTTTACCAGAACAACGGACCCATTTACCTCTTTTTGAAATCTGATCCCGTGCCTGGGATTTAAAGGGATGGCCATCAATCAGGAAGGTGTAGGGCTCTAGAGATGGACATTTTAATCATCGCCAAATACTATCGTCACTTGGCTTCCGAGTCACAGTTTCATAAAATAATAAATTTCAAGCCAGAATCAGTCAACAAGCATTCATTTAGCACCAGCGTAAAGAATGAGACAGTCTCTCTTAGCACAGATCTTACATTCTAATGGGAGAGACAAGAAGTACATATGTAAATGTGTATGGCATGAATATAAATAAATACATACAAATCTATGCAAAGCAGTTAAATACAAGATAGTTTGAGAGGTGGGATGTTAACAGTTGCTAGAAAAGACTCTTAAAGGGAAAGAGGGACTCACAGAGACTAGAAGAGCATGCATTGGGGGACAGGCAGGGGAAGGACAGAGACCAGAGTTAGAAACAGAGGCAGGTCCACTTTGGTCAGATTGCAGTGTGTGGGAGGGGGAGTGATGGCCCATGAAGCTGGAGAGATAATTTAGAGTTCATCTTGCTCAACCCCTTCATTTTATTGATGAGGAAAATGAGGTCACAGATGTTAAGTCACTTAGCCAAAGTTGCAGAATATTTTTGCTAGAAAGGACCTCGGAGAGCATCGGGTTTTACCTCTGTCGCTTTACAGAGAAGGAAACCGGGACCTGAGTGATGAAGTGTTCTGCTCAAGGTCACAGCAAATGCCTTCTTGAGTGGAGATGCTAAATTCTTTTGCTCCTAAGTTTCCCATCATTCCTTGTAAAATAGCTTGAGTGGAGGGGTCAGATCATCGCTTTCCTACTCCCAAAAGCAATTGCTAGCTAGCTCTCGACTGACTATGGGGTCTTGTAGCCCTCTCTGAATCAAATTTTCCTGTGATGAGTAAGACCATCTCTTCCACTTTTCAAGAGATTCAACAGCACTCTCCCCAATCTTTCCCACTGCCCTCTTCTCTTATCAAAACTATCATGTGTTGTAGCTTGAGCCTGAGATAGGAGGGATCCCCAATAATGGAGAGTCCATCTCATTTAGAAAAGTGACTCAGATTTACTCATCCATTTCCAATGAAGAAAGAAAAGAGAAGTTATCCCAGCTTTGAGAAGTCAAAATGAAGTCTTTTCCATCATGTAGTTCTATTTTCGATTTAGGATTTACTATAATTCTCTCAGAAGACAATCTTTGTAGTTTTCTCAGCGAAACCCCCTTTAAACTTAGGGAACCCAGTCAGGGATTCTGAACCTTGTACCAAGTTTGCATTGGACCCACTATGAAAATTAACCTTTCCATTATTAATTTATAATGACAATAAACCTAACATAGGCCTGCTTATAAATTTGTGAATGAATGCAGATTGAAATCTGGGTTCATTAGCGTATTTGACATTCTTAGGAAACTGTTGCCTTCTGCCAGTCTACTGTGACTGCCAAATCATGCATTTAAAAAAAATCTTTCAGTTTAATGTTCCCTGGGTGCACACAAGTACATTTTTCTCTCTGGAATTGGGGATGGAGCAGGAAACTTAACATCCTCTCCCATAACACCCCAATGGCATCACAGTAAATATCCTGAATTGTCTGATATAGAGAACAAATGTTTATATCATTAACACTTCTTCCACTTGACTCACAGGATGAGAACACGTAGTAAGCACTTAATAAGTGCTTGTTGATTGATTGATTGATTTACCAAGATCAGCAATGTTATTGAAGCCCATTGGTGTCTGGATACCACCATTCCCATTACTAGATGAAATCATTGACACTTGGAAAGGTTAAGTGATTTTATTTTAGCAAAGGTCATAGAATCAGTAAATAGGAGAACCAGGACAAAAAAAATTTGGATTTCTTATTCATAGCCAATGCTTTCAGTCCATAACTCTTGCTCTATCTTCAAGGACATTTTATTCAAAAAGTGGGGATAAAAGGCACCAAGATACAGGAGTGTTCCTTGACAGATCAATTCAAGTATGTTCATTGTTAATCATGATCACATCACCATCAACATTGTCAGACAGTTATGCAATGAAGATTTTTTAAGCATCTACTGTAGCCAGGCACTACGTATTAAGTGATGTTAATAAAAATAAGAAACATGTTTATTAAATGATTATTGATATATAGTCTCTGGCCCCAAAAAGTATATATTACAAACACACACACACACACACACACACACACCTCTTAGCATAGTATCTGGCACATAGCAGGTACTTAAATATTTGTTTACTGATTAAATGGGCTGCTTTTAGGAAGCCTTCTTTATTTATGCCCACCCAGCTCACATCACCTGTTCCCCCCTTGACTATACTCACCTCAGTTTGTGTTTTCCTTTACAGTATTTAAATGTTATTTTTATTTATTTCTTATTTCGATTATAAGCTCCTTGAAGGTAAATACTAGGTCTTCTGTTTAGTTTTTTTGTTCCATTTTGTTTTATCTTCCCAAAGACATCTAAAAGAGGGATCTATATAATGCTAGTACTTAATAATTTTTTAAATTATTGATATTGTTTGGTTTCTTACATCATTCCTTTCCCAGCATTTCCTTCTCCCCTTCCCTATTTAGAGATCCATCCTTAATATGAAAGAGAAAAAAAAATTAAGCAGTTCACTAACACTAAACACATCAATCCAGTGGAGGCTATTATGTTTTATTCTACCTCCATAGTCCCCCATCTCTGCAAAGAAGGGAGGAAAGTTGATTATTTGAAATTGTCCTTAAGTGATTAGGTAGAAAGAAAGCTTTGTCTGGATGTTAATTCAGCTCAGTTCATTAAACACTTCTTAATCTCCTACTGTGTGAAAGGCTTTCTGCCAGACAAAATACTTTAAAAAATACTTAAAGTTATTATGAATTTATTGCTGGCAGTTGCGTAAGTGAATCATCAAGAACAATAAGATGGTGCAATTTTTTCCTATGATTGTACAGAAGGTAAACACAAAGAGGAAAGAAAATTAACCACTTAAAGTCTCCTTGACCAGACTTAGAATTCCAGAAAAACAAAATCATATAAAGGGATTTAAAAAAAAAGCTGCATCTACAATTAATGTAAATGAATATATAAATGTATTACTTTGCACTAATACATCACCACCAACTTAAGTAGGGTTTTTCAATGGTTTTTTAAAAATCTTGACAATGCCCTTTTCACTTCTTTGCTAAATTAACATTAATATGAAACCATAAAAAGAATTTCCTCGAAGGGCTTTGTGAATTACAACTTTGTGAGGCTGGGGAAAGGCCATTCTCCATCATTTGTTTTATAGGCCTTGATTATGAAATCTTGCGCCTTCCTTGACCCTTTAGAGAATGAGGCTAAGGCATCAAGCTTCCCTGAGAAGAAGAATAGATGGTTGAATGAATGGATTACTTCACTTCTTTGGTCTTTTTGTCACTTAAAACAAATCCCAAAAAGGTACAGAGCAGTAGGAGACCTTGGCTAGAGAATGAAAACTTGAAGTATAAAAGAGAGGGAAAAAAATGTATCTAGTAAGGCAAAAATTGAATGAGGAGGAAGCTTATGGGAGAAAATTGGAATTCACCCAAATATAGGACTAGACTTGGTGCGTTCACTAGTTAGTGAGTACAGGGAAGGACCGAGATCAGTCACAAGTGTTTATTAAGCATGGACTAGTCAATCAGTCGCTGCTTGTGAGGAATCTCTTTAAAAAAGACACTATGTTTGTATTTGTGGGTATATTCAGGGGCAGCTTGGTGATGCAGTGAATACAGCACCAGGCCTAGAGTCAGAAAGACTCATCTCCATGAGTTCAAATCCGGCTTCAGATACTTAGTAGCTGGACAAGTCAATGAACCCTGTTTGCCTTTGTTTACTCATCTGTAAAATGAACTGGAGAAGGAAATGGCAAAACACTCCAGGATCTTTGCCAAGAAAATCCCAAACGGGGTCACAAAGGACCAAATATGACTGAATAACAAAAAAGCACATGTATGACTATCTCTCCAAAGACATTGCTCTACTTTTATATGGATGAACATACTCTACGAAGATTGAGGGACAGGGAGAAAAAGAATCCCTGCCTTTTATAGCTACATGGGATTTGATCCAGGAAGACACTTCCCATAAAACTTAGCCCTGGAGCCCCATCCACTGCTAGTTAACAATTCCAGGTGTACTGAGGGTAATTTTCAGAGTCTTTGCCCAAGGTTCTTCATTGGGAATAGGTTGGTGCCCAAAATCTTCCTTGTAGAGTCTGATGGATGACTTGACCATTTATTCCTGGTGGTGTGAGTTCCAAGATCTGTTGAAATAGTTGCCTCTCATTCTGAGTTTGTATGTGGTGTATACTTGGGAGATTGGGATACCTTCATGAACTTCCACTGTCATCATTACTAATTGGAAACTGAAGGACACCAAAGCTTTCTTTTTTACTAGTTGATCCATAATAAGGTTAATAAATGATTTTCTTCACATTTCCTAGACTCTTGACTTAGTGTTCTGAGTTCCAGCCCATATCCACCTGAAAAAAAAATAGATTTTAAAGGAGGGGACAGTATGGGAAAGATAGAGGGTTGAGAGACAAAAGTGTCCAAAGTTCATTGAAAAGTGGTTGGGGAAAAATATAGAGTTTATACAATTTTAGTTCACAGAGTTGGCTAACCCTATCCTGCTTATCGTATTTAATTATTGTCATCCTCATTATTATCAGGGATCATTACTGTAATTTTCTGAATAGCAAAATGTGGCAGTCAAAATCTAACAAATCTAAGGATATGATCAAAGAAGTACAGTATGCTTGATTAAGGAAGTCACAGTCCTGCTATACTTTTCCCTACTCAACTGTGATCTGGGGTATTGTGGCAAGTTCTGGGTACCACTTTTTACAAAAGCATTGATTAACTGGATGTTATCCAAAAGAAAATGGCCAGAACAATGCAGAGACTTGAGATCACATAGAGATTGTTTTAATGGTATAGAGATGTTTAGCCTGGAGAAGAGAAAAATAAGGGGGTATGTGATAGCTACCTTCAATTATTTCAAGGATTGTAATGGTAGAAAATAGTTAGTCCTGTGTAGACCCAGAGGGCAGAACTTGTACCAATCAGAGAAAAATATATTCAATTGATTTCGTTTGGAAGACAGGAAAAGCTTCTACCAAGTAGGATTACCACCCAAATTGGAATGGGCTGCTTTAAGTTATATTTTCTCCCTAAGATTCCTTCTCTAGGAAAGACTGCTTGTTGAGACCTTCTAAGAGGCATTCTTGATTGAACACAGGACAGACTAGATGTCTGAGAGATCCCTCCCAAGGGAGACTCTGTACATATAAAAATCAGCCACACGATCACAGAGATGAGAAGGAACTGAATAATCTGAGAGGATGGTGTGGGGTGGGGAGTACAGAGGGAAGGCACCTAGAAAGCCATGGAGAAAGGAAATCTCCCAAAGTGTTTGCTGTAGTGGAATAGGAAGAGATTATCTTTAGAAAAGTACATTGTAGGTTAGATTGGGATGTGTCCTGAATGCCAGTGTAAGACCTTGGATCTGGTGCCTTGGGGACTAAGGCACCATTGGACTCTGTTGAACAGAGTTGAGTCACAGGGAAAACATTTGACCTGGTACCTTCAAGGTGGACACCCAAGCAAAGACTGATATTGGGAGGCAACTTAGAGATCTCTTATATTTCTCTAAGAAGCAGGGAAGATACAAAATGAGGGGTATTCTCTCTTACTCCTTAGAGGCCAGGCGAGCCAGCTATTGACTCATCTCTTCAGTAAGTGCTAATTGGTTAAGTCAAGTCCACCTCAGGATTTTAACTCCCAGCAGGTGCTCTTGGGTCAAGGCCAAAAGGAACGTCTCCTGGAATTTCTCAGCAGGATCCACTGATCCAGCAAATGATCCAGCCGATCCAACACCCTTCCCCAAATCAGCTTCTTAAAATCCCTGGAAAACTTGGCCCCACCTTCCATGGCCTTCTTGGGCCAGTTGGCCCCGTAATCACTTCCCTTCCATCTCGGCCTTTCTCCCTCACCGAGCTGGGCCGATTACAACCCTTCAGATATTTAATTTGTAAACACTTAATAAAGTAAGATCTTCAGTAGGTCGTCTTGCCTTCACTGTCAGCCAAATCAAAATCAATACGTCCCCAGGGTGCTCTGCTGGGATTGTCTGGACTGGGGAATCTAATAGGATTAAGTGTTTGGGGTCCTATCTAATGCCGCAGTCCACAGTCCTAGTTAGGGGAGGTTAAAGACTGGCTTGCCATTGTAGCAGGCGAGATTGCTTAGGGGGTCTGAAAAATCATTAAAGCTTGTCATCTTAAACGTTGATTGTTCCCTGGTGATTTATTGACAAAACACAAAAAAGTGCTCCATGCCTCACTCTAATTATATGTATGAGGCCAGGGGATCTCATGGGAAATTAAATAAAATTTACAGCTTGATGGTTTTATGCTCTTGGGAGACGTACCTTCTTAATAAGATCTTATAGCTGGGAATATTTATGAGGTGAAAGTCCGTAGGCTTGAGCAAAGACCTAACCTTTGCATGGGAGGGAGAGGTTGGGGGGAGAGCAGGAGAAGGGGCATCCTGGGACTTCTTTGACCATCCGTGATTGTACCGAAATGCCCAGGTGGGGCAGACGTGCCGTATTCCTTTCCAGAGACCTTCTGAGACCTGAGCTCCATGGGCTTGCTGCAACCATCTGCCCTGTGCCGTTGGGCGCCTTCCCCCTACCATGTGGATGCCCCCATCCTCAGACTGGCAGGCTGTTTATTCACCCTCTCATTGTTGTTTTCTCATCTGGTACGCTCCTGATCAGAACCTCGGGGAAAAAAACTAATTAAGGGGAACTAGGGCCTCATCAGAGCTGAATGTTTGGGGATGGGGGGTTGTGAAGGAGACAGAGAAAAAGAGAGGGAGGGAGGGAGAGAGAGAGAGAAGGAGGAAGGGGAAGGGAGAAAGAGAGAGGGAGAAAGAGAAAGAGAAAAAGAAAAGAGAGAGAAAGGGAAGGAGAGAGAGAGAGGGAGAGAGGAGAGAGAGAGAGAGAGAGAGAGAGAGAGAGAGAGAGAGAGTGTGTGTGTGTGTGTGTGTGTGTGTGTGTGTGTGTGTGTGTGTGTGTTGGTCTCATCATCAAGGCAACAACTCAAAAATAAAATATTCAAATGCTCCCTCAGGGATTGACGGACTCTGGTGATTTGATTGGCTGGTGCTTACTCTCCTTGTTAACGGGGACCAGCCCAGTATCTCAGAGGATTTAAGATGCCATTCTGGACAAAGGCATCTAGCCCATTGGGGCATTAGCTCCCAGCAAGCCCTTGTCATCGTTTCTTCCAGCAAAGCAGAGCATCATCCCTGGCGACTCTCAGTGAGTGAGTCTGGGGGCTTCCAGAACTTGGAGTCCTGTTTGAAAGAAACATACCCCTTAGGGATAGTCTCACTCTCTCCCAAGCTTAATGTCCTGTATTATACCATTTTTCATCAGCTATTTGCAGGATCATATCTTTAACAAGTTCATCTGGGCTTCTTTGAGTAGAGCTAATAGATAAATACAGTTACTTTCAGGCAGATCATACATATGTCCAATTTTCTGTAGATTTTATTTTTAATCCATCCTGTGAGTATTTATTAAGCTCCTACTATGTGCCAGGTACTGCTGTAGTTTCTAGGGATACCAAAACACAAATGAAATCATCTCTGTTGTTCATTATCTTAATCTCTTAAATTAATGTGTGCATAATCAATAAGCATTTGTTAAGAACCTGCTATGCGTCAACCAAAAAAAAAAAAGAAATAAAACAGTCTCTGACTTTAGAGACTTTATGTTTTATTGAGACAGGTACTGATATATAGAATCATATACAAAATCAATGTTGAAAGATTTTTCTAGGAAGGATTCAGAGAAGTTTTGCTTATATTATTTCATAAATTCAAATTAAATATTGAAAAGAAAAGATGATATTTGACATGAGTTTTGAAGAAAACAAGGATTGTTTGTGACAGATTCTGTTAAGTGGACAGAGAGTGGAAGTGCATTCCAGGCAGGGAAGCATAATCAGTTCAAAGGTCTACATCTTTGCTATTAGGAAATAGCAAAATGGCCATTCTACCTAGGTGGGAGGGAATAATATATGGAAATCTAGGTAGGGGTCAGATGAAAAAGGCTCTAAAAGTCAAACAAGGGATATATAAATATGATATAATAAAAATAATATAATATTAAATGTAAATATAAATTCCATCTTAAAGAGGGATTCATAACATGTTTATAAAAATGTCTTTATTTTAATATAATTCATTTTCTTTGTAATCCTATATATTTTGTTTTATGCATTTAAGATATCTAAGAAGGGTTTGCTAAATTGCTGGATAAGGTCTTTGACACATCCAGAAAAGGCTAAGAACCTCTATCTTAAAAGCAATAGGGAACCATTGAAGTTTATTGAGTAGGAGGGTGACAAGGCAATACCAGTGCCTTAGGAAAATTTTATAGTAACTGTGTGGAAGAAAAGCAGAGGGAGAAGAGGGTGGAGTCCCCCGAATAGGTCAGGTTGAGAAAATAACCTGCCATTGATTGTATACACTCAAGCCATAGGATTGTATTGTTGGCCTTGAAGTAGACAAACCATCCAGCTCCCTTAGACCTGATCCAAGCACCGGTCCTCACTGTATGGGTTGATTAGTTCAGAAGGAACAAGTTTCCGGTAAGTCCTGCAGTGTCTGTTCCCTTATCCCTTTTTGGGCCATAAATAGCAAATGGTCACTTAATTAAGATAAATTCATAAACCCCTAAAGGACAAGTCTAATTTTTAAGGCAAATGTAGGACTTTCTCTTTCTTGTATGAAAGAATGGAAGGCAGGAAGGAAAAAAGAGGAAGAAAGACAGGGAAGATGGGAGGAAAGAAGGAAATCAGAGAGGAAGGAAGAAAGGAAAGAGAAAAGAAAGAAAGAAAGAAAGAAAGAAAGAAAGAAAGAAAGAAAGAAAGAAAGAAAGAAAGAAAGAAAGAAAGAAAGAAAGAAAGAAAGAAAGAAAGAAAGAAAAAGGAGGGAAGGAAGAAAGAAAGAAAAAGGAAAGGAAGATAGGAAAGAAGAAATGAAGAAATGAAGGAAGGAAAAATGAGGAAAGGAAGGAAAGAAGGAAGAGTCAGGTAGAGGATAGGAAAGGAGGAAGAAATCAAAAATATTTTCAGTCTGTGTCAGTTTCTCCTCTTCCTTTCTTCATCTGGATCCCTAAAATCCAGACCTCTGCTGCAGCATAATTTTAAAGATTTCTTATCACTTTTCAATGCAAGGAAGGAGTTTGGTAAGGTAGAAGAAAATCACCAGACCAAAGCAGGTTTAGTCCCAGCTCTGCCCCTAACTAGCTCTGGGGCTTTGGGAGAGCCATTTTTCTCTGTGGGCCTCAGTTTCCTCATTTGTAAAATAAGAAGGTTTGCTTGGTGGCTCTCTGAGGTCTCCTTCGAGCTCTCAAATTCCCTAATTCCCCAACTCTGAGATGGATGTCATCGAACTATATTATCTTCTCTCTTCTTTATCCCTGTGCATCAGAGTGAGATGTCTCATCAGTGTAGATAGAGCAGATTCCAAGTCCCAGTCTGAGATGGGGGGGGAGGGGAGGAAACTTATTAAAAAAGACAAGCTCCTTCCAGTCCTCCCCCCATCATCTGCAAGTCTAGAAATCCCTGATTTAATTTAAATAGGTATTTCTGCCTTCATTGCTTTAAAGCGTGTGTATGATAACATATCCTCTTTCTTTCGTGATGCTATCCTGAAGGGAAAGTCAAGCTGGGTGATGAGCCTGGCGACACCGAGGGCCAAGGGGTTGGGTACATTTTAATAAAGACGGATCTTTCAAAAAAGGCTGGAATTCTGCAGAAGCTAGATTTGGTGCGAGTTACAAATCAAAGCCCGGAATGTCACTTATCTCCTAATGATACTTCTACACAGATAATTAATTTCATTTTAGAAGCCCAATGAATGTTACATTCATGACATTGATTAAATGTCTTGCCGCCATCCACCCATCCATCCTTTCCATTTTCAAAAAAAAATCCATATTGGATTTTAACAAAAACAGCTCGTAAATTTGGGTTTTACTACATGGCCAAGGAAACCAGTTTCCCACCTCTCCCTGCTCCCTACCCAATCTTGAATCTTAGAAATCCACTAGTGTTTTTTTTTTTCCCAGAAGACTTCACCTAAGCTTCATTGTCATGACGGGATATAGGGATATCAGGTTTCCATTTCGGTCATTCAGAAATGCTTTTATGACAACTTCAAGGGCTGAAGGGCAAGGAAGGAGACTGGGTGATAGGGGCAGAGAGAATTCCAGCCTGACAGTCAAAAGATTCCCTCCCTCACTAATGGTGAGACCCTGGACAGGCTGATGAACTGGCTTTTTCTGTGGGCTGAGGATAATGCCCTTCTTCCTGCTTCTTCCATGGTGATGTAAGAATGAAGGAGATCAAATAGATAGGAAAGTGTTCTACCCTTTTTGAAGGACTGTTGGATTGTGGTGTATTTAATAGTTAATTTAAAAAAAAGATGATAGTTTGGGGACAAACTTAAGAGAGTTTTTAGAGAGATTTTGGGGCCTTCTCTTGAGTGCAAAGTGTTTTCAAATGGCCACGTATCCTGCAAGCTTATGTTCTTCTTCAACTAGGCTTCCATTTTAATTCCCCCCAATGCCACCGAGAGTAACGAAAGTGGAACAGAAGTTTAGCATAAGGCCTAGTGAAGGCCGTCCTGCAGAGGGTCACTTTGGATGCCTTTAAAAGGGAAAATGAAATCATTATGCCAGGTGCCTTGGGCCTAACTTTGCTTGATGGGGATGAACTTTCACATGGAATGCAGACAAGCTCTTTACCAGTGCTCCTGCTCATCCCCTGCTGCCCAAAGACACATCTCAGGATTTACATGTAAGGATATCTGTATTAAAGTCATGAAATCCTGTCTCCTAGGCCTAGGAGAGAGCCATTCAGTGTAACCTGAGGCCCCAGGCTCCACATCTACATGATTTCAGACCTAGCCTCAGATACTGGCTATGTGTCCCTGGATGAGACATTTCATCCTACTTGCCTCAGTTTCCCTATCTGTAAAATGAGCTGGAGAAGGAGTTGGAATGAGAAGGAAATAGCAAACCACTCCAGTATCTTTTTTAGTAAACCCCTAAAAGGATCGCATGACTGAACAACAACAGTCATTTTATAGATGAGGAAAGTAAGATTTTAGGAAGTAAGCTTACAAGGTCACAGGAACAGAATATGGACCTCAGAGTCTCTATAGTCCAACCCTCGCATTTAACAGAGGAGAAAATTGAGACCCAGAGGACATAGTGAGTTCGTGAAATCATAAATGTAGAGTGGAAGGAATCTCAAAGTTTTTAGTCCTATGCCCCTAGTTGAACAGATTAGGAAACTGAGGCCCAAAATTCTTGAGTGAATTTGCCCAAGTTTGCAAAGAGAAAAAAATTATATTCTTCCTTTTTACATTCAAAAAAGTTAGCTATAATAATAATAATTTATGTATATGATATGTTATATATTATATAATATGTAATATGTGTACATATGTGTATACATATATTAAGTGATTATTGTAATTATAATTATTATTACTAAGAAGGAATTAAGAATACACTAAATTTCCTCCAGCAAAATACTCAGGATGGGACTATTTGATGCTGAAATGATTAGCCAGTTGGGATGTGGATGCTGGAGGAGAATCACTGAGCTTAGCCAGTTCATCTGAAGCAATTTGTAGAAAAGCCTTGAATAGCCGTGATCTTAAGCAACCCCATATACAAGTGGCCCAACTCTCCCTCACCCCAGTGTTCTCACAGACTTCCCTCCCCTCAACAGAGGCACCGGGATCCATGAATTCTGCCATCTTTAGAATTCAGCCAGCAAAGGCTCTCACTTGCCTCATGCAGGAGACTAATGGCAGGGGACCTGGGGGCCACTCAGAATTCAGAGGCAGGTGAGTGTCAGGAAGAGGTGACTAGGAAGGAGCAAGAATTGAAGAGTGTGGCCAGCTGGATGGGGCCCTTCCAAGGAGAGCTGGCCCCCATGAGTGCGAGGCAGTGTTGATACTCACCTGAAATATGCCTACCCTTTTAATTTTTTTAAAGAGGGGAAAAAGTGTTGCTGAGTGACCTGGCCCCCTCAGCTTCATGCTAAAACTGCCTGAGGCAGTCAGACCCCCTTTTAAACTTTTGCTAGTCCCTTGGATTTTAGTGGTATTGATGGTGGAAGCCCAGGAGAAACATCTGAATTTCATTAAAGAAAGCATGTTGTAGGGCAGACAAAATAATTCCAGAGAGTCTAGAGTTAGAGGGCTTGGGTTCAAATAGTTCCTCTGTCCATGGGCAAAGCCTCAGTTTATTCACCTATGAAATGGCAGGTTTGAATGAGAACACAGACATTCAACTTGATCCCTTAGCTGCAGAAGGTTGCCGAACTCTTGATCATGTGCAGAACTGGATTAAAATGGAATTGAAAAATGTTTAACAAAGTAAAAAGCAACACAAGATAGACGATGTAAAGTTGCGGTTTTCTTAATAAATTGATGGTCCACAGGGACCTGCATCTATTAGAATTTGATCCCACTGAAGTCCCCTTTAGATGCTGGGAGGTCACTTCTTCTCCTTGCTCCTCAATGACCTCATCTAAACAATAAGAAGGTTGGAGTATGTGGCCTCTGAGTTTCGTGGTCCAGTGACACGGCCAGTGTCGACCCCAGTTTGTCCAGCTTTAGAGTGAGGGAGTTGTACTAAAGATCTCACTCCTCTCTGTATGAGCTTATGACTCAAGGGGCCTCTAGAGACCCAATTTCTAGGCCTCTGCCCAACAAATTTACTATGGAGCCACATTCCAGGTGCAGGAGACGTCAGCCCAGGGAATCGTGATATAATGACTTAGAAGTGGGTAGGACCTTTGAGGTCATCTGATCCAACTCATGATAACTGAGGCCCCAGGGGTAATATGAGCTTTCATGTAGGATAGGGCCTGGGCAATGTCTAGCACACAGTAGGAGCTTAATAAATATCACTTAACACAGTACCTAGAAGTTAGAGGGTACTTAATAAATAGCCATGATAACTGAGGTCCCCAAAATTAATGTGAGCTATCATGTAGGATAGAGCTTGGGCAATGCCTAGTACTCAGTAGGTGCTTAATAAATAGTAGTGCTTAGCACAGTACCTAGAACATAGTGGGTGCTTAAGAGTAGTGCTTAATGAAATGCCTGGCACATAGTAGGTGCTTAATAAATAATAATGCTTGGCACAGTTCCTAGAACATAGTAGGTGCTTAATAAATATCCATGATAACTGAGGCCCTGAGGGGTAGTGTGAGCTATCATGTAGGATAGGGCTTAGGCATTGTCTGGCACATAGTAGGTGCTTAATAAATAATAATGCTTAGTACAGTGCCTAGAACATAGTGGGTGCTTAATAGTAGTGCTTAGTGAAATGCCTGGCACATAGTAGGTGCTTAAATAATAATGCTTAGCACAGTTCCTAGAACATAGTGGGTGCTTAATAAATATCCATGATAACTGAGGCTTTGAGGGGCAATGTAAACCATCACATAGGATAGGGCTTAGGCATTGTCTGGCACATAGTAGTACTTAATAAATAATAGAATTTAGCACAGTGTTTAGTATGTAACAAGTGCTTAATAAATAGTGCTTAGCACAGTGTTTAGTATGTAGCAGGTGCTTAATAAATGGTAGTGTCTAGCATAGTGCCTGTCACATAGTAGGTACTTAGTAAATAATAGGGCTTAGCACAGTGCCTAAAACATAGTGGATGCTTAATAAATAGTGCTTAGCACAGTGTTTAGTATGTAGCAGGTGCTTAATAAATGGTAGTGTTTTAGCATAGTGCCTGCCACATAGTAAGTACTTAATAAATAACAGAACTTAGCACAGTGCCTAGACCGTAGTGGGTGCTTAATAAATAATAGTGCTTAGCACAGGGTTTAGTAGGTAGCA
>JAJPUD010005071.1:84053-127599 GCA_023553655.1 Myrmecobius fasciatus | reverse complement strand
GGTGCTTAATAAATAATAGTGCTTAGCACAGGGTTTAGTAGGTAGCAGATGCTTAATAAATGGTAGTGTCTAGCTTAGTGCCTGGCACATAGTAGGTGCTTAATAAATAATAGTGCTTAGCACAGTTCCTAGAACACAGTGGGTGCTTAATAAATAGTGCTTAGCACAGTGTTTGATATGCAGCAGGTGCTTAATAAATGGTACTCTTTTAGCAAAGCGCCTGGAACATAGTAACTCCTTAATAAATAACAGTGCTTAGCATAGTGCCTAGCACATAATAGGTGCTTAATAAATAATAGTGCTTAGCACAGTTTTTGGTATGAAGCAGATGCTTAATAAATGGTAGTGTCTAGCTTAGTGACTGGCACATAGTAGGTGCTTAATAAATGTTTACTGATTAGTGACATAGGAGAAACAGTAAGAAAGCCAGTTGAGACAGGCTGTCGTTTACAGAAGTGGGAGTAAAATGAATGCTAGAAGACAGCAGCCTGGGTTTTCCATCCCAGCTCCGTGGAGCGAGGCTATCTCCGGCATATATCGGAATATTCCAGTGCGACATATCGAGCCCCCTTCTGCTCTTCCTCTTCTCCTTCCCGCCCCTCCTTCGCTCCCCGTTGGGGCCCTCCTCCCACCCCCCCAACCATGGCACGCTCAGGCGCACGAGATGTTACATAAAAGAAAAATACGGCATGTTTACCGAGAGAAATTTGAAGAAGTGTTAATTTAATATGCTAAAGTGTTCCCTTCAGCATTTTACCTTTCTTGTTGTTTTCACAAAACAGCCAAGACTAAATAATGAGCCCAAAGCTGTGCCCTTTGGTAGCGTGATAGCTCATTACCCACTAGCGGCCTCCATCTGCCCTCATGGCTGCATAGGGAGCCATTACGATTATGATGGAAATCTCAGAAGCCATTACCGAGATGCAACAGAGGGCCTGCTGCAGACAGCCTAATGGACTAATTTGTAATTGGGAGAGGGAAATGAGTTAGCGAGCGCGGCCTGGGTTTTGATGAGAGTGGTAGTGCGCATGCTAAATGTGATAAATGAATAGGAATGCTTGTTTGCGCAGTGGGCTTTACAAGGCCTTCACTGTCTCCTGGGGATCTGAGGCGTGCTGACGAGCCTTGAGAAGCGAGGATGGAAGGCTCAGGGGAGGCCGGCAAGATGCACAGAGAGGAGCCGAGGATAAATTGAGGAGGAAAACTAATGGCAATAAAAAGCCAAGGCAATGACTACATGTGCCAGGAAAGTAGTAATTAGGAAGCTTTCTGCCTGCATATCTTTAGCCATTAAAATAGAAAATGAGTGTGAGCTACAGCATCGACCAAGTTAACGGGAAGATTTGGATATGGGAGGGAAGGGCTAGGGGATAGTAGGGAATGCCGAGGGGAAGCAGGAAGGCTTCTCAGGGTTGGCCATTGATGCCAAGGTGGGATGGGACACCGAAGGGAGCCTGGCTTTGGGGTCAAGGGCAACTGGATCCAAAAACTTTTCTCCAGGTGGCTTGGGCCAAATCGCCCGGCCTCGCTAGGCCATCTGTGAAATGGGGGCATTGGACTGTGGGCGCTCCGAACTCATCCCAACTCAGGATCGTCCATCAGGGCTGGGGGGAAGGCATTTAGTCTCCTTGAGCCTCGGTTTCCTCATCTGTAGCACGCAGGGGTTAGACTAGATGCCACTTTAGAATTCTGTGGCTCTCCGATGTTGGTTTGTTTATTTGCTCCAAGCCTGTTTCCTCATCTAGAAAATGAGGGATTCAAACTCAGGAGCCTCTGAGGTACGTGACCATCTCTCAGTGTATGATCCTATTCTTTGTTTTTAATGAAGAACATTCTTAATAGAGTTCATTTGTGAACCACAGAAAACCAAAGTGGCCCAGAAGCTTTCCCAAACCCAAGAGACTGGTCTGCAGCCCCAGCCCCAACTCCCTCTGGGAGGAGAAGTAGTAAATTAGCAAGTCTTTGTTAAGTGTCTGCTCTATACCTGGTGCTAGGTTGTGGAGCGCCCAAAATTAAAAAAAGTATAAGAGAAACAGTCCCTGCCCTCAGAAAGCTTGCATTCTATTTGGAGAAGGGTCAGGTATCTAACAAGCACCTTCTGTGTGCCTGAAGTTTCAGAGACCTACAAAGGACACAACCCATCTCTGGTAACTTACATTTGGGCTGAAGGTTAGAATCTAAATATACAGATACAAACTATAAAATAGATAAATAAAATAAAGTAGGTACCTAAATACAGAACAGATACATAATTACAACAGGTACATAAAAAGGCACAGAAGTACAAAAAGGATCCATAAATACAGAATAGATACATAAATAGAACAGATGCAGAAAATTAGTATCTAAATACAAAATAGATACGTAATATAATAGATAGCTAGATACAAAATAGATACATAAAATAGATCCCTAAATACAAAATGGGTACACAAATAGGCACATAAAATGGGTTGATAAATACAAAAAAGATACATAAATACAATAGGTACACAAAATAAATACCTAAATACAAAATAGATACATAAATATAATAGACACACAAAATAGGTACCTAAATACAAAACAGATCCATAAACATAACAGGTATATAAAATTGGTCCATAAATACAATAGGTACATAAAATAGGTCCATCTGTAAAAATAGATTCACAAATACAAAAAAAGATATATAAATATAATAGGTACAGAAAATAGGTATCTAAATACAAAATAGATCCATACATATAATAGGTACAGAAAATAGGTTTATAAATATAAAAAGATACATAAATACAATAGGTACAAAAATAGATATCTAAATACAAAACAGATCCATAAATATAATAGATACATAAAATAGGTTTATAAATATAAAAAGATACATAAATACAATAGGTACAAAAAATAGATATCTAAATACAAAACAGATCCATAAATATAATAGATACATAAAATAGGTTCATAAATACAAAAGATACATAAATGCAATAGGTACATAAGTACAAAATAGATCCATAAATACAATAGGTATATAAAATAGGTCCATAAGTAAACATTAGTACATACATACATTAGGGACATAAAATGGGTACCTAAGGACAAAATAGTTTTGTAATACAATAAGTACATAAAATATATAAATATAAAATAAAGTAAAATCTGCTTAGAGGGCAGGGGATTCAGTAAGGAATCAGTAAAGGCTTCTTGTAGAAGATAACACTTGGCTTGAATCTTGAAGGGAGCAAAGAAACCAGAACTATTTTTGGGAAAGGCTGGTTGTTCAAACATACTTATGAAGGGTAGGAAAAGGTAGCCTTAGAATTCCCTGCCAAATCTAGCACTATGTCTCTCTTGAGTGAATCCAGTCCATAAGAACCCTGCCCATCTCTGTTTGCCACAGAGTCTTTGGGTGCCCTTGACCTCAGTCACATTGTGTACACTTTGCTTGGATATGTTATGAGGGTGAAGAGCAGGCTGTGATAACATCTCAATGGGTAGAGGACACCAGGACTCCAATATGGTGAAGGAATCTAGGAATCTGAATTAAATGATGAAGACCTCTTTCTTCAGGAAGTCATTCCTGGTCCTCTCATCTGCTGGCATCTTCCTTCTCTAAACTGCCTTACAAAAGACATATTGTTTTCTCCATTATTGAAATGGGATCTTATTAAGGGAAGGGACTGTTTTTTATTTTTCATCCTATACCCAATGTCTAGCACCTGAGAGATACTTAAAAAATGATTTTTTCAATTGATTGACTAATAGAATGTCAGTTCTTTGAAAAAAGAACTGGTGTTTGTTGTTTTTCTTGGTATTCCTACTGCCTAACCCCGTGTTTGCTACATGGTAAGAACTGAATAAATGGTGATTGATTGATTGATTAATAAGAAGAATGCAAATGGACTCAGATTTTTTTTTCTTTTGAGCCCTATTATCTTGCATCATTCCTGATAGATGGCCAGCACCTGCTAAATGTGTATTGACCAATAACATTTCTTTTTGGAATACTTTTATATATGTATGTGCATGTGTATATATACATATATAATGTAAGTATATATGTACGCAAACACACACATATAAAACCACATTTTCTACTTATAGGAACTTTGTAGAAAACTTTGAGAATTTTGAGAGTACTTTGGTTACTAATATTTTCATTTTGCAGATAAGAAAGTAAAGTGTAAGAGATAAACACAATACCTTGTCAACACAATTAGACTGATAGAGCAAATGTGCCACTATTCTGTCATGGAAGAGAAAGTATGGGGGAGCCACTAATTATGTTCCATAGCATTCTTTTCCTCTCTTTTGGTCAAAAGAAGGCTTTGGTCTCTTCTAAAATAGTGTTTCTCAAAGCATAGTCCAAAGATACTTGGCCATCCCTGAGATCCTTTCAGGGGGTCCTTGAGGTTGTAATAATACTAACATGTTTTAATTTCTCTTCTTTTTTGCACTTTATAATATCATATTTTCCAAACATTACAAATATTTTATGTGTAAAGATAGTTTTTAGCATCCATTTTGTAAGATTTTGAGTTCCAAATTTCTTTCACCCTCCTCTTCCCCAAGACAACAATCTGATATAGATTATAACACGTACAATCATGTTAAACATATTTCCACATTAGTCATGTTGTGAAAGGAGAATCAGAACAAAAGGGAATAACCATGAGAAAGAGAAGACAACAACAAAGGTGAGAACATCATGTTTTGATCTGCATTCAGTCTCCTTAGTGCTTTCTCAGGGTGTGGATGGCATTTTCCATCACGAGTCCTTTGGAATTGTCTTAGGTCACGTTATTGCTGAGAGTCTATTATAGTTCCTCCTCTCACAGTCTTGTTGTTTCTGTGTACAATGCTCTCCTGACTCTGTTCACTTCATTTAGCATCTGTTCATGTAATTCTTTCCAGGCTTTTCTGAAATCTGCCCGCTCCTCATTTCTTAAAGAACAATAGTGTCCCATCCCATTCATATACCCCACGGGCTTTAATTTCTAATATGGTAAATGTGGATAGAGATTACCCCCATAAACAGTACTTCTTTGGGAAGGGGTCCTCAATCATTTGTAAGAACATAATGGGTCTAGAGACCAAAATGTTTGAGAGCCGCTGCTCCAGACCAAGAGAAAGCACTTTGGGCCTCTGCTCTGATTCCCATTTGACTGCTAGCCAGCAAGCAGAAATGTCCTGAAAGTTTATCCTTCAGCTAGATGTTGCTCAGGGGGTGTTGTTCCCTCTTGCTGCATACAATGAATAAATTATAATAAGTTTTGCATTTTTTATTCAGATTGTTTATGCAAGCCCTTCTTTCACTATGCCCCCCCTTTTTTCCCCACGTACTACATGTCTTTTTGTATTTTCTCCTTTGGAACATGCAATTGAACATGAAAAAACATCACATTTCCTTGTCCTTACCAGAAGTGCTACTTACTGCCCGCGCTCTGATTTTCATACTTGATAGCTTTCCCATGGTTACCCACTCAAAAGAAGGGATGCTCCATCCCTGACCCCAGATGCCTTTAATGGAAACTCGGGAGACTTAAAAGAAGGAAACATGGAAGGACAGTAGAAGGAATCATGCCAATGGAGACACAGGACTTGAGTTCAAATTCTGTTTCCTCTACTTGCTTTAATTTGCTCAATCGATATTAAGTGCCTACTATGTGCCAGACGCTATTCTAAACATCATTTAGTCCTTCTGAGCCTCAGTTCCCTCACTTATAAAGTGAAGGTTTGAGAACAGATGACTTCTGAGATTCCTTTCTGCTCTAATTCTATATAAGTACTCATGCATTCATCTTTGAACCAAGTTATTGAACTTCCTTTATGGGCAGAGAGAGGACTTTCCTTAGGGAAGAGAAGAAAAAAAGGTATTTTTCCCCAAGAGGCCTATTCTTTCCTCCCCAAGATTTACTGATTATTATTCACATGAATTAGGTCACACTGGAAATACTTGAAGAAAGACAAAGTATGAAAAATACACAAATCTGACCATGACTTTTTATTTATAATAATGTTGATTTCAAAAGAAATGTTTTATCTAAACAGGCATACTAGTCCCTGGTGGGGTATGGAGGGAAAATGCATTTTTTAATGTAATGTAGGACAATAAATGCATAAAACCCCAGTTTTTGGTGGTGTGTGTGTGAGAGTGGGGGGGAGACAGAGAGAGAAATAGAGAGAGAGGGTGTATGGAGGAAAAGGAGAAACAGAAGAGGAGAGGAGAAAAAGAAAGAAAAAGAAAGGAAAGGAAGGCTGGAAAGAGGGAGAGAGAGAAGGAGGAAGAGAAGAAAGGAAGGAAGGAAAAGAAAGGAAGGAAGAAAGGAAGGAGGGTGGAAGAGAGGAAGGGAAGAAGGAAGGGAGGGAGGAGAGAAGGGAAGGAGGAAGAAAAATATGAGCACAAGGAGAAAAGATGACTTCCATAAATCCTAAAAGAAGGAAGTTGAGAGTATTTTGTGTATAGAAAATACTGTTACCATTTATGAAAGAGAATGGAAAAAATTATTTTGTAATAGACTTCTTTAAGTCAAAGACAAGAGACACAGAATCAATCCATTAAAAAAAAGGGATGGGGGTTGTTTATTTTTAAGATCTATTATGTACCAAGCAATGTGCTAAGCACTGGAGGTAGAAAAAAAAAAAAACAAAAGGGAATTCACTCTCCCAGATAGGTAGCATTCATTTAGTACTTTTTGGGTATTCTCTCATTAGCTTTTGACAAGCCAGGAGAGATAAGCACTGAAATTATCCCCATTTTACAGATGGAGAAACTGATAGTGAGAAAGATTAAGTGTCTCACCCAGAAACACAGCTAGTGAATGTCTGGGGGTGGAATTTGAAGCCCAAGTCTTCCTGATTCCAAAAAGCTCTGTTCACTACATCTTGAGTAAAATGGAGCCCCCATAGAGTTGGAGATAATGCAGTAAGGAACACTCAGATTGAGAGTAAAGAGAGAAAACACTTTTAAAACACAAGCAATCAATAAAACAAAAAAACCACAGACACCAGCAATCTTTCCTGGTATTTAGATCTGAATTTTATAATTAACAATAATATTACTAATAATTACTAATTACTAATAACTGCTAGTAATACTAATAAGGCTTCTTATTTATTTTCCAGCAGTGATGATGATTGACAAAATAGAAAAAATAATAATTTCTAAAAGCATGGAATGTCTTAAATTGAATTAGATTGCAAAGCTCCATCTTTCAAAGGACCCATTTGGGGACATAGACACTATATACTCTGTTTCTCCAGGTTTTCTTTTTTCTAACTTGTTTTCTTTCTCCTTCAGTTCTCTCCTTCACCTCCCCCACCGCTCTGTTCTTCCTCTTTCTCTTGTTCCTATCTGGGGTTCACTTGACTTCAAGAACAAGCCAGAGGCTGTTTTAGACTTCTAAATGATTTATACCTTAGCAGTAATTTCACTAAACTTCCCAATTTGACTTTTCTTTTTCTTTTTTTTTTCCTTCCCTTTGGAAAAAAAATCAAAGAAAGTTCAAAAATGCAATAGCAACAGTTGGTCTTCCAATCCAAAGCAGCAGGAAAATGCCTCTCGTTAAAGTTTTCAGCACACACCAGAATTTATGAGAATTTTCTGTGTTTTGATCCCCCCCCCCTTCGGTCACCGTTATTCCTTTCCCCCAGAGTTAGGTGTACAGAGATTATGTTGGCCAGTTTCCATGGTGACACCTCAGAAAAATAATTTTTAAAAGCAGATTTCTACCATGTTATTTCACATGCATGTAACATCAACATCTCCTGGCCACATTACCATTACCCCCCCCAAAAAAAAAACCCGTAAAGACACATAAATGGCTGGAGTATTTTATATAAATAGACAGGTCCTAGTGATATTTTCCTTGGTAGACTGCCGACTCAGGTAACAAAGGTATCTCAGTTACCCAGGGCACCTGGGAGGGACTTAGCAAACAGCTCTTTTCTCTTATGAATGACCATTTGAAAAACATCTTGGTCAGATTTTAGGAGCATTAGGATTTCCCTCACTTTCTCCCACCCTCTCCTCCCTCTGCCAAGACCCCCACCTCCTGTCTTAAATAATAAAGCTTGGGGCCGGCTGAAATCTGGCTCAGAGAGCCCAGTGTTCAGGGAACCCAGATGTGAAGACACAGACCTCTCTCGCTCCGCCGGCCTGTGATTGTAAACATGTGTCTTCCTGGCCCTTTGGTGTTGGACTCGAGGCCCGTCCTCCTGGCCCATTCTACCCCCTCTCTGTCTTCCCCCTCCTCTGAACCTTTTCCACGGGAGCATCTCCCTCTTGGGCCCTGGGCCTGCTGCTTCTGTTGGGAGCCACAGCCCCTTCTAGATTGCAAACTCCTGGAGGGCAGGGGCCGCCTCTCCTGGCAGAATACTTTGAAACTTAGTCCATAACCCTTTGTGAGAGGCTTTGTGAGAGAATGGATAATGGTGGTGGGACCAGCTGGTGAGTGTGGGGAGGGTGGCCCAGATGGGGAAAAGCCAGGTGTTTAGCATAGAAAATTCACCAAAGCTGTTGTCCTTTTTCCCTTCCTGAAAATGCTGATTTTTGGCAGGTGTGAAGTTGCCCATTGGGCCCCCACACCTACCTATAACAAGTACGTTGGGGAAGGGAAGAGAAGGGAGCAAATCTTTACATTCTTCCACCTCCAGATAATTGTGCCGTTGGAACATCTGGCCACAGTTTTTGTTACAATGCCTAGAAGGGGCGATGGGAAGTAATTTTGTTCTTCTTTGACCCGGTGATCCTGGATCACCTTATCCTGCCTGTGAGTCCCTTCCCCTTTATGACATCTCACTGGATCTTCACAACATGGGGAGGAGGAGACAGAGAGAGAGAGAGAGAGATGGGGAGCGTGCAGTTATCCCCTGGACTGATAAGGAAACAGGCGCCAAGCAATCGAATTCCTGGCGTGTGGAAGGAGGCGGATGGAACATCTGAGACCCTGGGTTCCTTTGGCGGGGATTTGCAAAGGACTATCATTATCCTCAGGAGGATCCACACAGGTGCCCTGTTACCAACGTGGCCAGCCTGGCCACTCCAGCTCCCAGAAGGAGCCTTTACAAGAGGGCCCCCAGTGCGGGAAGCCATTGGGAAAAAGTGCAGGTCCAAGAACCTACACTTGGATTATGGTTCATACAGCCTCACATTGGGGTGCTCTCTGGGGGACCCGGACAACTCCCCCCTCTGTGGAGCCCCATTTTCCTTAATGAAAAAATGAACTAGGTGACCCTGGAGGTGCTTTCCAATTTCCATTAGCTTACGACTCTTTAAAACAGGTTCTCCTTTATTTTTCTTCCTGTAGCACAGACTCCTTTTACAATCTGATGAAACCTATGGACCCCTTCTCAAAATATGACTTTTAAACGTATAAATAAAATGGATAAGATTACAAAAGAAATCGGTTCTGTTGAGATACTATTATCACAATCCTTTTTGAAAACAAGTTCATGGATCTTAGCATAAGAACCACCATTGTAAAATGATGAGTGTGAGACTGGAAAATGCCGGATATCATTTTAAAGCAGTAATCACCAGAACAGAAACATCCCCAAGTGCCCCAGTGTGAGCCTGCCCATAATCTCGGGTCATTTTGGTCCATGGACTTCATCCTCCCTAATGACTTCCTGCACTTGGGAGATCTCTTTTCATGGTGAGAGTTGCCGTTGGAAGGATCAGGCTGGCTGGCCATTGGTAATAGGTTCCCCGTGTGGCTGCGGAAGGACTTTGATGTGGATTTTCCTGAGGATACCAATGGTGCCTTCTTCCTTGTCAATGTGGACCATTTGGAGTCTGCCAGGGGCCTGTAAACCTGGCATAATAGGGAGAATGTGTGCTCTTCTCCCAGGGAGGCGGTGGGGACCAAGGGGAGGGAAGAAAGGGCCCTTATATTTTTAAATGCCAGTCAGCTGCAACCACGAGTGTCCTGGAGCCTGTTCAAACTCATTTGGAGAACAGTTGAATTTTTAAAGTGGCTTTTGATTCTCTCTTTCATTTATTTTAACTGATCTGCTGGGATTAGGGGCTTGGTAGGGGAACACCAGAATGCTTGCCAAAATGTGTGAATAATTAGAGCCCCGGTGATGTGTGCCAGATAGGAGGGGAGTATTCACACTTCTGATTAGATTCAGCTAAATGCAGTTGTAAATCATGACTGCCAAGGTAACGCGGGGGCTTTGTTAGATTTTCGGCTGCCATGGAAGCTGGCCATGGTGAAAGGGAGAATGAATTTGTCCTGCACCATTGGGAAGCCATGTGTGAGAGATGAGGAGAGCCAGGCTTCAGAGGAGACTCGAGGAAGAGGAGGAAGGAGGAAGGAGGGAGGAGGAAGCAGAGAGCCACATTGTAAAATGGTCCCTGCTGGAGTCCGGGCTGTGGAGGCCCCTTGGAGAGCCTTGGAATCTCATGAAAACAAGGTAGTCCCCAAGAGCATCAAGAACTGGCCCACACCTCGAGCCTCGGGCCTGCCAGCGCTTTCTTGTTGCCCTTTGCCCCTTCAGGAGTGATTAAAAATAAAACTGAGGAAGTGAAATTATATCTGCAGAGCTGGTTGAGATGATGAGAACAACTTTGAGAGGTGTGCTGGAAGGAAACAGCTGGGGGAGAGCCAGCCTCCAGCTGCTCTGCTAGCCTGTGACTCGGTTACAGAACCAACCCCTTACCTTTTGTCATGGCACCTCAGATCCACCAGACAGTGTGGCTCAGGGGGAAGCGTCAGGCATGAGGAAGAGCAGAGTTCCGGGCTCTGGATTTAAATATGACCTTGTCAACTTTGGGGCCCTTGGTTTCCTCATCTGTAAAGTGAGGATTCTCAAAGGTCAGCAGTTTTCAAAGTGGGGTCTGAGACTCTTTTGGGAAGTTTCTGCAGTTTAAACTAAAATAATAATAATAATTAGTGTTCTGAATTCTAAAATGGTAAATGTAGGAGATAAGCAAAAGCTCTTTGAGGTCCTTAGTAGTGTTTGAGAATGGCAAAAGGCCTGAGACCCCAAATTTTGAAACTCGCTGAGCAAGGTGACCTGGCACCCTCAGGGACATTGGGATTCCCTGGCACCATGAGACCCTCCTCATTCTCACAATAGGCTGCTGCCCTCACTGGCTTGATTTTCTCTGTATTGAAGTGGTACTGAATTGAATCAGCATCTTTCACGCTCCCTCAAATAAATAAATAAAGCCTTGGGAAAAGGGAGGCAGTGAGGAGGGAGAATGTGGGAGGGTGGCCTGGCTAACCCACAGGAGCCGGGGAGGACGAGCAGTGAGGGAGGAATGTGGATTGAGGAGCAATCTTCCCATGGCAGCCACAGCTGATGCTTTCAGAGATGGAGAGGGAGCACGTACAGCCTCCTACACAGTCATAACAAGTCATCTTCCCTGTTTCATGGAGGGATGAAGGGGATTTTTGTGGGAAGCTGGGATCGCTGTCAAGTTTCTCTACCCTGCCCTTTGGATATTAGCTTTGGCCAAGAAATGCAAGTACCCAGGGAAATGCTCGCCTTTTACTTTTATAAACTCCAGGTACAAAATGGAGGAAGGAATAGACGGCCCTCTGTTTGGGAGGTGAAAGAGGGGGAGTTGAGAGGAAGGGGGGGTGCCTTGTGTCTTGTAAATGTGTCATTCATCCTGGAAAGAAATAAGCTAAATGATGTCTCTGGTTCCTTCTAGCCCAAGAATCAACAGTCTATGAAATATCCAAGCTATCACCCTCCTCTGCTCCTGCTGTCTGTCCAATGCTCAGTTTTATTTGTGGGGAAAATGGTAACAGCTTAAATAGCACCAAATTTGTTAGTTCAATCGCTCATTCCCCATTCCTGTGGTCAAGACTGGGAGATCTCTCCAGGACAGCAATTCCTCAATGTTTTCTTCCCTTGCCTCCCATGGCCTCCTGCCCCGGTTTAGAATGCCGTTGGTCGTGCCTTGTGGATACATCTATCATTTTCATCATTTTTTTTTCTCTCTTTAGATTCCTTAAATTGGCCCCTGCTCTTGAAACTCAGGTTTTTTTCCATTTTTTCCAGGTCAGACAAGTGAGGGACAGATCCCAGGAGCCACTAGACCACACTCTCAAAAGGGCAAAAAAAGACAATCCCTGGTTATGTGTAAACATTCAGAGAATTAGAAAATTGTGATCATTCTGTTCTTTTGTTACTTCTTGCCATGTTCTTTTTCTCTCTTTTCCTTTCTCTATGTGAGCCCTGAAATGTTCTGTATACAGTCAAGGCAGGAGGGGGTTGACTATAGACACTCCTCAAGCAGCTCTCCAAGAATTGCACCAGAGCCTCCCAAAGCCAGTTAGAGCCCAGATCCAAGCAAATTAAAAAGATGGCATGGTGGAAGGCTTTGGAGTTGGGTAAACTTTGTTCAGATCCCTGCTTGTCTCTATGACTTTGAAAAAGTCAATTAATTCACTTCTCAGGAGTAAGGGATAGAATGGAAAAAGCATTGGGTTTGGAATTCAAGAACCTGGTTTTACACACACACACACACACACACACACACACACACACACACACACGTGTGTGTGTGTGTGTGTGTGTGTAGATTAATTAACTGGGGCCAGAGAAATAAAGTAACCTGTGTCTCCAGACTCCAGATCTATCCCATGATTCCATGAATAGACTTTTAAATAAGAGTATGGCAACTTAAAATAAATATCGGGATTTCATTTCTCTTAAAATCTCCAAGTGCTGTGAATAATATAATAATATGAGCATGTGTGCTTGCATGTGTGTGTGTGTGTGTGTGTGTAATCCTAGAAGAGAAGAAACTAGCCACTAGTGGAACCAGGAGAAAGATTTCCTGCAAAAGTCGTTTTTGAGCTGAGTCTTAAAAGGAAGCCAGGATTATTAAGAAGAGGTGAGAAAGGAGTTGAGATCAAAAGCTTTGTCACCAGAGCTTGCCACCGTCCATCCTCCTCAGCATTTTTTAATTAGTAAAACATGAAGAGATGGCCCGTGTCTGGCTCGATCACATTTAAAATGAAATATTATTTAATGATGCAGATCATCAATGTAACGTGTTGTTCTCTCTGTAAAGACGTTTTTATATATTGGAATAATTATTGCTCATTATGAAACTCTGTTTTTTCCAAGTCCTTCCTTGGGCCTCATAACCATAACTCATGTTATAGAGAGACTTCAGCGCTTTGCCCACAAAAACCTTGTGTAGAAGGTTGTACCTGTAGTATTGCAGTTATTTTCCAAACGAGGAAACTGAGGTTCACAGGGAAGTCACTCATGACTTGAATCCAAGTCTTGAGAGTTTCTTTGACAAAGTTTTTTCCATCATGCTGTATGGCTTTTCTAGATCTGAAGTGGGATGGCTTGGATATGAATTCTTCCTCTCCCCCCTTATTTACCCAGGTGATGTTGAACAAATCACTTTGCCGCCCTCAATCTTGTCAGTGAATTACTTTAGGTAGTGTCCCACCCTTTGTGACCCCACTTGGGGTTTTCTTGGCAAAGACATTGGATTTCCTTCTCTGGCTCTTTTAACAGATGGGGAAACCGAGGCAAACAGGACAAAGTGACTTGCTGAGAGTCACACAGTTAGCACATGTCTGAGGCTGGATTTGAACTCAGGAAGATGAGTCCAGGCCCAACAATCTATGCATTTCACCACCTTGCTGCCCACCCTCAGTTTTAATTTCCTTCACTCCCAAATGAAGAATTTGAACAGACTGTCCTCAAAGCTCCCTTTCATTATTTAATCTTGCACTAACATGAAAATCTTGAAGAGGTCCATGGTCATGAATAATTTCTTCCCTACTCATGAGAAGATAGTTTTTTTGATTTTGTGGTTCAGGGGAGGAAGAGAGGGAGTATCTTTCCTGTTTATTTCTATAATCTTTTCTTTAAAAATAAAATATTCCCGAAGGAAATCTGACTCATAATGAATACTTGATTTTTAAAAAGCTCTGTTATATCAATGCTAGATGACTATGGATCATTGTACATTATTATAAGCTATCCTCTTCAATTGTAGGACAAGATAGAAGATTTTGGAAGGGCCATGCAAGCAATCTTTTTTCTTCCATCCCTCTGAAAATTAATCATTCATCAACAATGTTTTAAACCCCTATCATGTGCCAAACACTGTGCCAGAACCTGATTATACAAAGCAAAAAAAAATGAAATAGCCCCTGCCTTCAGGAAGCTTACCATCTATGGCTCCCCCCCCCCCTTTTTTGTTAATTACTTAGTACTTAACACAGGGTCTTATAGTCAGGTAGTCAATATACATTATTAAAGGCTTTTTATAACCTCAAGGTGCTAGATTTGCAAGACAAAAAAGAAACTCTCTGACCTCCTGGAGAGAGGAAACACATGTACAACCAACCTCAAGGTAATTTTCTGTTAGAGGGAGAGACAAGCAACTAGGGGAAGAAGGAGTGATCCAGAAGATCTCTGGGAATCAAAGGCAAGAATAATAATTACTTAGTAGCATTTTTAAAGTTGATAAAACATATATATATATATATGCATATATATGTATATACACATATATATTATATATGTATACATACACACACACATATATATATATATATACACTTATATAAAATGCATCATCTTTGAGAAATATAACAATTCTGCAAGACTGTACTTCTGATATTCTTTGCCCCATTTAACAGATGTGGAAACTGAGGTACAGCATGTAAGCAAAGCCACGTAACTAAGGGTAGACGTAGGATTCGAATCCAGATTTTATTAACTCTAAGACCACTACTCTCTCCATTACAGTTCAGCGGAAGCTTTTGTCTAATATTGGTAGGCCCAGTGAGGGCAAGGATCCTGCTGAAGCTCAGCCCAGTGTCCCCTAACTCGAATAGAAGTTGGCAGCAGGTCAATAGAAGGAGGGAGAGCCCGGTGCCAGCCATGGTTTGTAAATTCTGTTTTTCTGATGCTGAACAGCTGCTCTTCCATTTCCGAAGGAAAGGGCTGGTCTCCTCCCCCCAGGATCCAGACATGTTGTTGTGTTGGTTTAGCATTAGCATGCCTGTTTGCAGATTGGCGTGCAGAACTGGCCCAGACAGAGAGAAAAATTCATGTATCAACAATACTTACTTTTCAGAAAAAAGCTACTTGGTTTTATTGAATTAGGGAAGACAGAGTTTGTCCATGGGTTTTTAAAACTAATAAATGCCCCCCCCAAAAAAACTAACTAATAAATGCTGCTTACTTTTTATTGAATTAGGCAGGAAATTTGTGTGTGTGTGTGTGTGTGTGCATCTTATCTAGATACATGTATATATATATGTGTGTGTTTACATATCTATTACATATATGCATGCATATGAGATTCATTGAGTAAATCCAGTTCAATAATACAAGCATTATTAAGTATTTAATAAAATGCTTACTATAATAGGTAAGCTGCTCCAATAGAATGAGGACCCTTTGAGAAGTTTGTTTATTTGCCTTTGTGTATCTGATAGCTAAAAGTTCCTGGCCCATAGCAGATGACTAATAAATGCTTTTTGGTTTTTCCTGCCTAGTACTGTGTAAGCCACTAGGGATCCATTGGAAACATGTAATAGCCCAGGCCCTTAACAAGCTTACATTTTTCATTAACTTAGGTCCTTATCTCAATGCCATTGTTTTGTTTTGTTTTTCTTTTCTTTTCTTTTTTTCTTTTTCTTTTTCTTTTTTTTTCTGAGACAATTGGGGTTAAGTGACTTGCCCAGGGTCACACAGCTGGGAAGTGTTAAATGTCTGAGATCAGATTTGAACTCAGGTCCTCCTGACTTCAGGGCTGGTGCTCTCTCCACTTCGCTGCCCCCAAAGCCATGGTTTTTAAAGTCCTTGAATTGAGAGAGGGTTTTTTTTTAATAGGTTTACTTATTTATTCATTCATCTATCCATTCATTCATTTATTTGCTTATTTCACATCTCTTAGGCACTTGTCATCTGCCTGTGCACTGGGTAATAGATAGAGAAGGTGCTCTTAAGATCCATTTAAGGCAGCGTTCTCATTTTGCAGCCAGGCTCACTCAAGGGCTTCTTAAGAGACTGAATTTGATGGCAGTTCCACGTGTGGTGTCAGAAGCGGGATTTGAACGCAGCTCCTGGGTCTAGAGAGCCGAGGCTTGTGCTCTGCTTGAGCTGCCTCTTCATTTAACACCTTGAGCGAGAGATTCACACTAGACAGAATGTGTTGGTTCCTGTCCATGTCTCCCCCTCTGCCAGCACACAATAGCCAAAAGCTCGTTCTGAAAGGGGAAACCGAGTGGAGTTATAGATTTGACAGGGAGAGATGTTAGTTTTAATGAATAGGTAAAATGAGATGTAAATTTTATTGAATAGGGGGGAAAATCACATTAACCCCATATAATACCTTCACTGCACACTTGAAGACCTCTGCTGAAGCAATTGGGGAAAATCTCTCTTCTTGTCAAAAGCTGTCCTTCCTTGCCGGAGAAAAGGTATTAGGTGCAGGTGTCAAACATGACTAATGAGGCATGAGGAGTCGACAGAAAAATAACAGAGATTATAGGTACAGAGGAATTGTGAATGAAGTGTGAATAGCAGCCTGGATGTGTGACTGACACAGAAAAAAAGGAAACAAGCTGGATCAGTCTTGGGGGAAGAACGGACAATTTCTCTCACTCAACTGATGAGATCTTCTTAGTGAACAATGCCATGGTTTTATTAAAAAAAAGTGGGGGAAGGGCAAAGGAGACCCTAAATTGCTTTTCTGTTTAATTAGAGGGTGGCTGCCATTTTGGGCCCAAGCAGAGGAGCTAACTGCAATTGTACAATCACAAGTCTGGGAAATCAGTGTGACCCATTCCTGACTAAGAGGGGGTGATTTTTTTGTCAGGTAGGCCTGGATGCAAATCCCTGAGCTGGGTAAGCCAGAGTGACTCAGTTAACTTGAGCGGGCCACAATTTCTTCAGCCACAAAATAAAAGGGGTAGATAGGATGCCTTCTAAGATCCTTTCGATCTCTAGATCACTTACCCAACAATCTACAAGTGGTCATCCTGTCTTTCCTTGAAGACCTCCCATGAAGGCTGACCTTCCAGGAGGCACCCGCTCCACTTGTAGACAGCTCCAGTGTTTCCAAAATTTGCCTTTTTGCAGCCTCTGTTGCTTCTATTTCTGCCTTCTCTGGACTAGCAAAAGAAGCGTAATCCCTCTTAAATAATAATAATCATGATGATGATGATGATGATGATGAATCTCCCTTAATAATGATGATAACTAACATTTGTATGGCACTTCAAGGTTTATCAAACGTGTTACAGATACTATCTCAATAGTGTAATAGGTGCTGTTACTATCCCCATTTTACAGATAGGGAAACTGAGTCACAGCCATTGAGTGACTTGCTCATGGTCACACAGCTAGTAAGTATTTGAGACCAAATTTGAATTCAAGTCTTCTTGAATCCAGATCCAATCATCTTTTTTTATTTATTTTTTTTTATTTTATTTGCATAACATATGTGTGAGTAATTCTTCAACAATAACCCTTACATAGCTTTCTGTTACAAATTTTTCCCCCCAACTCCCCATCCCTCCCCTAGATGGCAGGATATCCACTACATGTTAATTATGTTAAAATATTGGCAAATTGAATATATGTATACATATTTCCAAACTTATCATTGTTGTGCAAGAAAAATCTTATCTACACAAACGATATATCAGATAAAGGAAACACAATGTAAGCAAACATCAATCAAGGAGTATGAGAATGTTATGTTGTGGTCCACATTTCACATCCCTCTCTCTGGGTGTATATGGCTTTCTTCAGTGAACAATTGGAACTGGTTTGAAATATTTCATTGTTGAAGAGAGCCATGTCCATCAGAATTGATCGTCATATAGTACTGTTGTTGCCGTGTATAATGATCTCCTGGTTCTGCTCATTTCACTCAGCATCAGTCCATGCAAGTCTCTCCAGGCCTCTCTGAAATCGTCCTGCTGGTCATTTCTTACAGAACAATAATATTCCATAATATTCATATACCATAATTTATTCAGCCATTCTCCAATTGAAGGGCATCTATTCAATTTCCAGTTTCTAGCCACTACAAAAAGGGCTGCCACAAACATTCTTGCACATGTGGGGCCTTTTCCTTCCTTTATGTCCAATCATCTTTTTTCACCCCAGCTGCTTCAGGATTCTTACAGACAGCTATAGAAATCATTTCCTTCCCAAACCTTCTCTTCTCCTTAGTGCCCTTAACCAGTCCTTGTAACATCATTATCTTCAGATCCTTCACTATAATTATATTAATCTGTGAACTCACAGCTTTCCTAAAAACTTCTCTTCTGTAAACACCATTAGGGCAGGGAACAGCTTACCTGGCCACTAACAGTTAGCATAGGCACTTTAATAAGTATTTGTGAGTGAATGAATGAAATATGTACTATTTTGTCTTTAGTAAGAGTTTCACAATTTTTTTTCAAAATTCCCTGTCCTTTGTCTCATTGATGCTTTATAACCTGAGAGGTAAGGGCAGCTGGGGAGCCCAATGGCTAGAGCTCCAGGCGTGGAGTCAGGAAGTTCAAATGAGGTCTCAGATGCTGTTTAGCTGTGTGACCCTGGGCAAGTCAGTTAACCTGCTTGCCAACTCTCATGGTCATCAAAGACATTAGCAACCTGTCACTTTTCTTAGGGATGGGAAAAACCAATAAACACCTGAGCCCACTCTCAGGCCATTTGGAGTCTAAGCAAGGGAGACAAAAATAAGAGTGGGATGACCTCTCACTGGCCTGGGTGACTATTCAAATCCCTCAGCCTCTTAGGACCTCAATTTCCTCCACCATAAATCCCTTTCGGTGCCCCGGAGCGTGCTCTGTGGTGCTGTGACCTCCTCAGTCTCTGGTCTTAGCTGCCTCTGTCCAGCCTCTGGGATGTGGTCTTGTTGTGTGCATTACATTGTGTGTGCATCGTGTGTATGTGCATCATGTGTGCATGTGCACACACTCAAGGCTGTTGGGTGGAGGGGGACCCAGTCAGAAATAGTGCCCTCCCTGATCTCTGACCGACTCAACTTCAATAACTAAGTTGTCTACTTTTCCAGGGGAGACCCCTATCTCCACACCTGTTGTATAAGTTAGCAGGGCCCATGTGATATAGAGAGAGTACCTAGTACTGGTGTGATTTGCACACACAAACACAAACACACAGAATGTCAGTAGACTGTAAACTCTCTTTTTGTTTCTTCATATTCTTCTGTATTCTGCATTTCTTCAGATAGGAATAGAGCCTGAACCAATGATTTCATTATAGGAAATTCTGACATGGGGAAATCCCTCACCTGATGCAAGTGGGCACCTTCCCTGCCAATGAGAGTCTTAGAACTTTGCCATAAGCACTGGGTGGGGGGGGAGGCGAATCACATCCGCTGGGTACCAAAGGTAGAATTCGAAAACAGGTCTTCCCCATCCGAGGACCGGCTCTTGATCCACTCCTTCATATTATACTTAGTACATCTTCATTTGTTATTTATTGAATGTCTTAATTGCTTCCTGAATGAGTTGCATTTTAAGGCTGGGGGGATTTCTTGGGGAAGGAGAAAGGAAGCTGGAGATTGTGTCCTGGGTGAAGGCAGGTGAGCTGCAGAGGTGGGGGGACTATTTTTTTTTATCCTAACAATTCTCCCAAAGTGAAAACAGAATTCAAAGAGAACCTGAGGAACTCGGATCCCTTCAAAGGCGCTCCAAATGCTAGGCGCTGGGCAGGTTTCTAAACAGCTGTTATTCAGATTAGAGCCAAGCAGTTGATATATCACTCCCATTAAAAGGTGTCCTAATGGAAAGGGGCTCCGCTTTCCCAGTGTCCCATCTGAATTAAGCAATTGGAGTATTTTAAATGGAGGGTCATAAGTGTCAACAAGATGGAGAGCTCTCCTCCTTGACAAAGGAAAGTAAATAAGCGATTTGGGGAGACCTCGCCATCTTGGCAGGTGTGGATGGCTCATGAATACCCAGGACACTTGCGATACTGAGGACAGGTGACCAGCTGTTCATTTTTCCTGCAGGTAGAAACATAAAATCATGGACTTCAAGCGCAAGAAAAAAAATTGGGGGTCCTCTCCAGAAAGACCTTTCTTTGCCAAATACCCTGGGAATTTAGAATACCCAGAGGTCTTTGAGATTCATTTCAGGTTAACAAACCTTCCACAGTCCCCTGAGTTAATGATGCTCTCTGCTCAGATTAGCTTGAACTGATTTACACGTACTGTTTATGTGTTGTAGTCCCCCAGAAGAAGGCAAGCTTCTTGAGGGTGGTTACTTTTTCCCCTTTATTATACTTGCAAGCGTGATCCGTCACATGGAGCAGGCACCTAATAAATGCTACAACTGGGCTTGGGAGAGAGCATATGTTGTTTCAGTCCCTCAAGTGGTCTGAGTTGGAGAGCCAAACATCAATTATGAATTTTTTAGAGATGGTGTGACTAGAATAATCAGTGGATTAACTGATGAGGATTTGTTTTTAATGGTTTTAATTTTTTATCTGCCATCATCCTCCCACCACTGGAACAAAAGAACAGACAAAAATAAAACTTGGTAACTAACGAGCGCATTTAGGCAACAGAATCTCATATTGGACCTTTACAAAAATATGTGTCATTCTGCACCCCGAGTGTCACTTCAGCATCAAGAGGTAGATAGGATGCTTCTCCATTAGTATTGCTCTTGCTCATGGTGTTGATCAGCAATTTTTTTCAGAGGCACTTGGGGTTAAGTGACTTGCCCAGGGTCACACAGCTAAGAAGTATTAAGTGTCTGAAGTCAGATTTGAACTCAGGTCCTCCCGACTTCAGGGCTGGTGCTCTCTATCCACTGTTGATCAGCATTTTTTAGTGTTTCAGCCTGGTTTTTCCACACATGTAATCAGTGTCTGTGCCAGACCTGGATTCAGAAAAACCCGGGTTCAAATCTGGCCTCAGACTCTCGCCCGCTGTGCGATCCTGAAGGAGTCCCTTGGTCCTGTGTGCCCAGTTTCCTCACCTGTAAAATAAGCTGGAGAGGGAAAAAGCCAACCCCGCTGGTGATTTTGCAAGAAAACCCCAAATGGGGTCGTGGACGGTTGATTACAAACCAACACAAAGTGCTGGCGCCAGGGCTGCAGGAGGAGCTTTCTCTGTAAGACGGAGGCATTTGAGCTGAGCTGTAAGAGAAACAGCCCGGTCTCTGTGTGTGTGTGAACATGTACACATGGCGTACATACATGTGCACACATGGGGGAGAACGAATGCTCTGACTCAGGGGGATGAGCTCTTAGCATCCGGAGAAGGGAAGAAGTTCAAGGTGTCGCATGAGCAGTGATGCTTTCACAGGGCTCTGAAAGAAACTAGGAAAATGGGGAGGAGGGTGGGCGCTCCGGGCAGGGGGCAGAGCCGACGGCCAGAGGCAGCCACTCTGGAGAGTAAGAGTTAGGAAGCTTGGAAAGGGAGGCTCGGGCTGCGGGACGGTGGGCACCGAAGGCCGTGACAAGGAGATCGGCCAGAAAAAACTTTGAGGGCTGTTCCATGTTCTGGAAGGAGTCATGACGTCTAATGGCCTGGGGGCCAGTTTCCTCGGCCCAGGGTGGTTGGCCAGCCTAGGCAGGAGGGCAGGAGGGGCAGGGGAGCCATCCCTGTGCCCACGGCTGTGCCCGGTATGGGTGGGCGCAGGGGCACGGCAGCTGTCTCGAGGTAGGCGCCTTTCTGGCAGGAGAGGAGAGGCCCCGCCATATTAACAGGGCAGCAACAAATGAAAATGGAAAAGTAAACAGATGGAAGCTGCCTCCTGGTCTAGCTTTTGTCATCAATAACTCCATATCTGAAAGCGCGGGCTGCCGATGACGATGATGGCGCCATCTGCCCGCCCTGCCTTCCCTAAGACGAGGAGGAGGGTCATTTATATATATGCACACACATATGTATGCATGTATATCTACAAATATATACCTATTTTAAGAAAATATATGCATACATTTTATATATGTGTGTATGCCTTTAATGGCCTTATTTCTACAGATCGAATATTACATTATCATCAATAATTCCATATCTGAAAGTGTGCTGGTGGTGATGATTGGTTCCATCATCTGCGTATCACCACCTTTCCCCTCTAAGTGACTGTGCCTTCCTCAAGAAAAGGAATGGCCAAACCCGTGAGCCTCAGTTTCCCCATCTGTCAAACGAGCTGGAAAAGGAAATGGTGAACATTCCAGTGTCTGTTGCCAAGAAAACCCCAACTAAGGTCATAGAGAGTCGGATATAAATCAAAATAACTGAATAATACAGATATGAGTCTGCACACATCTACGTCACATTGATAAATACACCCATTGTATATATAATACATATGTATGCATCTGCACACATTTGTGTCACACAGACAATGCACACACGTGTATGCACACACATTTGTGTCTGTACACATCTGTCACATAGGTAAACACGCCCTATACACACACACATACATGTGCATGCATGTCGTATATACATGTCTGTATACATCTGTGTCATAAATACACACATTGTATATATGTGCACACATGCACACATACATATGTTTGTGTCTGTACACATTTGTCACATAGGTAAATACACATTGTATATGTACACACATGCACACATACATATATTTGTGTCTATACACATTTGTGTCACAGATAATTCGCACATGTATGCACACACATGTGTCTACAATTTGGGTCACAGGTAACCCACATGTGCACACACATGCCCAATCGTTCACACATATATGCACACCACACCCATGTATGTACACATGTACATGCATGCGAGTGTAGGGAGGCGGAGACATGGTGTCGCCATCTGGCTCAGCCTTCTCCTTTCACAGATGTGGGAAGAGGTCACAATTTAACATAAGATGAGGCTTCAAGGTAATTGAGAATTTACCAAAGGAGACGTGTAAGGCTTCACACCTCGAGCTCAGAAAGACTCTCTCCCAGAACTCCCCCAGCCCCTGCTCTGTTAGTTTTCCACCCAGATGTCCCTGATCTCCTACTGCTCGTGGCCTTGGTAGGTTTCCAGAACCGGGTCCAGGTTTTCTTTGCTGGTGTGGTTTTGGGGACCACTGGGTGGGTCTGTGGCTCAGAGGCCATTTTCCTGCTCCTTTGTCTGGTTTGTGATTCTCTCTAAGGCAGAATATTCCTTTTCCCGGCTTGAAATTCAGCGTCCCACTGATGGGACTTCATCTGTGGACCCTGACTAGCAGGCTCATTGGAGGCCTCAAGCCTCAAGATTCCTGCTCACCTCGATTTTTTGTGTCTTCTCTCAAAGAACTTAACATTCACTTCACTGAGACAGCATTTATTTAGCACCTACTGTGTAGGGAGGCACCTGTGTCTTAGTGCAGAGGGAGCTCCCCTCCCAGACAGGAAGACTTGGGACATTGTGTAAATCAGCTATTCTCATAAAAACCCAGGGAATCCTCTAGGACTGTAAGTTAGACAGAGCCTGCATTGACAGAAGGAGTTTTTTCTGTCCAGGGGGTTGCCTGTCCCAGTGAATTAGGGGTCTATTCCCCATCTTGCTCATGTGGTCCCATCCCCTGTCCTACCACACAGCTTGCACTGTGCCAAGCGATAGAGTGTACACACGTACACACACACACACACACACACACACACAATTCATCTTACCCTTAAGGAACAGGGACTCAGAATGCATAGCGAAGTAAGTAGGAAGGAACACACAAAAAAATATCATTTCAAAGTAATTTCAAGAAGAATAATGCTTTAATAATTGGGGGACGCCAGCTCACAGTCTCCTAACTGTGCTTTGAGGGAGCCAGGGATGCTAAGAGAAAGAGGTAAAAAGAATGAATCTTGGTCTTTGGATCATAGTCACTGATACAGAGCTGGAAGGAAGCTCAAAAGCTATTGAATACAACCCCCTCTTTTAACATGGGAGGAAACTGAGGCTGAGAGGGATGAATGACTTGCCTGGGTTTGTTCAGACCCAAAGCATCAGGAGGTAGGATTTGAACTGGATCCAGTGACCTTTACGCTCATTCTTCTATATCATCTCACCAAGCTGCCAATCAATAAATCAATAAACGCTTCTTAAGGACAAAGTCAATGTTGGGGACATAACGACACCAAGGAAATACTGACGGAGCTTACTGCCTACTAGGATTGTGTGACATTTCATTCCTTTTGGCAAGCGTGCATTTATTATGCACCTCCTGTATTCAAGAAGCCATTTTGATTAGTCTTGTGTGTGGTGCAAAGACAAAAATAGTCTCTTTACCGTGTCCAACATTTAATTCAGTTCACCCACTCTTTAGTGGATGGGCTGACCACCCAGGGATACTGACACAAAAAATGAAACATGTCCTGCCTTCAACCAGTTTACATTCTACGAGGAGTTTAACTCTGTTCATGATTTCTTATATCTGTGTTTCCTCCATTAGACTCTTTGAGTCTAATAATAAGCTCCTTGAGGTCAGGAACTATCTTTTGCTTCCTTTTTTGTATCTAATCCCTGGCAAACAGTAGACACTTAATAAATGTTGATTGATGGATTGCCAATTATGTGAGAACCCACATAAATGAACCATTATAAAAAGATGCAGAATAAATTCAGAATGGTTGTAAAGAGGGCTCCAGCCATTCGGGGCACCAGGAAAATTATTAAGAACTGATTGACGCTGTGTGCCCAGCTCTCCATGAGGAGTGGGTACACTCCTCTCCCACAATTGAGGAGGTGCCCCTGGGGAAGAGAGCTCCAACCCCAGCCAAGGCTGGTCTCCATAGCTGAGTATTGCCCCATAGCTGATCCTTCTACTTTTTATTCACACACACACACATACACACACACACACACACACACACACACACACACACACACACCTTTGTCGAAAGGATATGGAGGGCTCAGATGTGTGCCAGAACAATCGGCGGCTTTCACATGATGGCAGATGGCTTTTCTCTTCGTTTTTAAGCTGAGGGGGGAAGGGGAATTTTTTAAAAGCATCCCTCCCCCTCTTTCCCTCCCCTCAGACCCTCCCCCCCCAAGCCTGAAGGGATCCGCTTCCCTCCGGAGACACCCCCAGATGCACCCAGGCGCACGGAAGGTCCGCCATTGACTTTTAATTTTTCTGAGTGTTGACTCCTGTTTGTTCATACCCCAGTGGTGTTAACAAGAGGGAGGCTGTTAGTGACAATCACACTCACTCTGGCACTTTAAGCAGAAGGCTTGATTCTATCACAGAGCTGTCATTTATTTTTCTGTTGTGCTATTCCGGGGGGAAACCAACTGATCGAGCGCCTGCTCCCCAGCGCAGAGGGCTTTTTTTTGTTGTTGTTTTTTCCTTTTCTCTTTTTCTTTCTTTTTTCTTCTTTTCTTTCTTTTCTTCTTTCTTTTCTTTTTTATGTCTAAATCCTCAATACAAATTGCAGTATTCGTGGACTCCCAGCGGGACCCATTAGAGCCTGTGGGGCATTAACAATCATTAATAGTACTGTCAGAGAGAGAAAGAGGGATGGGGACGGGGAAGCTGGGGGGCAGACAGCTAGCCGGCGAGCTGCCGAGCTTCCTCAGAAATGGGAAATTAATACATCTGCTCCATTAATAGTGGCCCACGCTCCGTGTTTGTTAGCGGGCCTCTTTAATGATGTGGGTTAGTACCAGCTGGCTGCTTACTGGCATTGAAATCATTCAATTACCTCCAGTCCTTCGGCCCCCTTCTCTCCTCCCCCTGCACACCCACCCACATGTCCCTCTCTCCCAAAAGTCAATCGTTCATTAACAGCTCTGAAAATGTTGAGAAGTAGTGGTAGTAATAATAACAATAATTATAATAATGATGGGTCTGGAGGGGGTGGGCAAGGAGAGAGGCTGCCCATTGGGAGTCCCTTCCTCCATCTCCCCGGCCCTGGAGGACTTGCCTCCTCCTCCTCCTCCTGCTCCTCTCCCTTGGGGTACAAGCCCCCAATTTACAACCCCATCCGCTTGTCTCCCATTAACCGAGGTGGTTCCGTTCCAAGTATTTAACTGTGTGGTAATCGAGGAGAAATGTTTTAATCACTTGGAGCAAGCAGGCTAATCAGAGCTGTGACTGAAGGTAGGTAATAATTGGGCTCGGGTACCGTGCGAACGTTCACACCTTCGGGCTTCCTGGGCTCACAGGGGAAGGCTTGGGGCCTGGATCACCTGCGGCCTTCTCTGACCGACCCCAGCCAGGGCAGTTCGGAGTCAGAAAGAGCTCGGAGTTGGGTATCTCCATGCAGCTAAGGCTTTTACTTCCCACTCAGCCTTAGACAAATCAGCCTCCCTGATCTCAGTTTCTCTCTCTGTCAAATGAAGGAGTGGCACGAGGATCAATCAATCAGTATTTATTAAGCACTTCCCAGGAGCCGGGCCCAAAAGAACAGAAAAGGAACCGATTGCCTTCAAGTTCCCTTTCCCACTCCTATCTCTGGTTTTTTCTGACCCAGCACTACCGGACAAAAAGAATTATCTGTTTTTCCTATTAGCAGACACACTGTTCTTTACCAAGCACAGAAAGCAATTAAGATGGGATCGGAAAGAGAAGGAGAGGTACTTTTGGCCAACTTCTCACCGTCTCTGGCTGCTGGCTGACTTGTCCGGAGGCCGGAGCAGCTTTTCACAATTCACAGGTCTGCCCCTGGAAGGGATCACGGAGTTATTAGTTCATCTCCTTTTGGTAGAGAAAAGTGGTGACCTGCTTGAGCACAGGCAGCTGAGATTTGAACCCAGACCCTAGGGATCCAAATGCAGAACACTCTGCTCTCCCATGAGGTTTTGACTTTCTAAGAATGGAGCAAGCCTTGCAGAACTCCAGGCCCTCCTCAGCACATTTCAGGCTGTTTCACATTCTCCGATGTCCTTCAGGAGCACCCCACTCCTCCCCCCCCATCTCAAACAAAGTTAGACTTACAGGTATATGGGGTTTTTTTTTTTGTTTGTTTGGGGTTTTTTGTTTTTGCTTTTTGCTGAGGAAATTGAGGTTAAGTGACTTGCCCAGGGTCCCACAGCTAGAGAATGTTAAGTGTCTGACACCAGATTTGAACTCAGGTCCTCCTGACTTCAGGGCTGGTGCTCTAACCACTGTACCACCCAGCTGCCCCTACAGGTATATGGTTTATGAGAGCCCATTTGTCATAGCCTCGATGCCCCACATCAGCCTTGAGTTCCAAGGACGGCATTGGCCCATCAGCCCAGATGAAGAGGGCCAGATTGTTTGCTTGTGGCCTTTCCCCAAATAGACTCGGTGACCCACAGGCCATAGAGATAGCAAAGCTTTTAAACAAGGTCTTCCTGTATCTCCCTGAGCTTCCAAAATTAGCTTCCCAAGGCAGAGGAAGCCTTCCGAGGCTCCCTTTGAAATACAAACTTCCTCAGCTTTGTGACTGTAATATAACTTGCCAATCGTTTCCCCGTTCACAGGCCCTCCTTTCCAGCCAGATTAGATAGCAAAGGCTTGTTGAACTGAATTAAATGTCGTCTTCCTCCCAGTAGAATGTACCATCCTTCAAAATAAGGACTATTTAATTTTTTTACATTTATGTTTATATTCCCAGGGTCTCTCCAGCACATAATAGGTGCTTAAGGAAGGCCTGTCAAAATGAATTAAACGTCACATCCCTCCCAGTAGAATGTCAGATCCTCAAGGATCAGGATTTCATTTGTTCTGCTTAGATTGCCAAGGTCTGTCCAGCACATAGTAGGTGCCTGTTGAATTGAATTTAACTGTATCCCCCTTAGTACAGAGCATGATTCTATCCCCAGGACCTAGTATAGTGCCTAGCACAGAGCTTGTTGAATTAAATTAAATATCATGTTCCCCAGTAGAATGTAAGCACTGAGGGAGGAGAGAGTTCTGTGTTCTCTCTTTATACACTCAGCACCAAGCGTGGTTCTTTCTTCACAGGAGATGTAAAATAAATGTCCCCCTCCTAGAAGAATCTTTGAGGTTAATGGCAATTTCTTGTTTTTCTTTCTTGTCCTGCATCCAGTAAGCACTTAGTAAAAATTCATTGAATTGGGTTCTTTGGAGTAAGGAGCCATAAAGACAAGACTCACAGGTCCCATTTGGGAGGACGTGGGACGTCCTCGGGGTACTTTACTCACCCCCTTCCCCACCTTTGGCAGCGTGCCCATTGGAAGTGATCAGCCCCCATCAGACCGTGAGAAGAACTCCAAAGAGCTAAGGGCCCACCCAGGTCAGTCCAGCTTGAGTGGAGGCGGCAGAGTCCCATGTCCTATGGCCTCCCCTTTTCCGGCCTCCTGTAAGGAGACGCCACTTTTATCTGGCAGCATCCGAGTCATTAGCTATTAAATGGCCGGGCAGTGGCGAGCAAACCAGGTCGCCCCCTCACCGCTCCTGATGTCCGAGCAGCCCGGGCGCCCTCTTTTCCATTTCCCCTCGGCGACTCCAGAAGAGCTTTCCAGGCCTTTTTTTAGCGTCACTAAGCCCGGTGGGTCTAAGATTTCAGACCCGGCCTTAGCTGACTGCTTTCCCAGGTGGGTCCAGAGGCCTCCAAGGGAGGCACGAAATTCTCCGGGGATGCTGAGCCCACTGGTGACCCAGAAAGCCATCTCCCAGGGGACAGTCAAGCAGACGTGGGGCAGGCCGCTGACCCGGGAGGCCACTGGCCCGCGCCCGCCCTTCTTGCCTTGCTTGACCCAGGGCATTGAGAACCTCCATGGGTTTTCTGCCACCCCCTCCTTGCCAGGATAGGGAAATACTGGCTGCCTTTGCTGGGAGCCCGGCTCCCATGGCACCACGGGGTTTCATATTCTCAGCCCGCGTGACTCGGCCTAACTTCCACCCCCGTAGAACCCGGAGGTCCTGGCTAAGTGGTCCTCTTTCCTCTGGGGGGAGCAGGGAATGGCTCCCCCCCCAAGGAGAACTCGCTGCCCCTGTGGCTGACTCAGCTCATAGAAGGAGCAGCTGTAAATCTTCAGCACCGCTATGAGCCCAAAGAAATGGGGGGGGGCAGGCGGACCCTTTGCCTCTTGCTTCTCAAACCCCAGGCCTCTCCCAATCAGAGCCTTATTTATGACGGGCGGAACAACTGTTCCTCAGACAGCTGAATCTGTCGGTGGCCTCCCTAATCCGAGCCCCAATCACCGAGGCTCCCAAGTTGGCTTTTGCCAGAGCCAGCAATTAGAAAAGGAGGTCTGCTCAGCTCTAAAGCCTCAAGTGTTGATGGACAAAGTGCTCGTTTAACAGATCTGTGTAATGGGGAACAGGTGAATAAACAGGGGATTAGAGAGCCCTTCACAGTAACGGCCTTATTAGCACATGTTAGGGGGGTTTTCCCCCTGCCTTTGACAAGCCCCCCTTCTCTAGCCTCATCCCCGCTGAGTCCGTGTCACTAAATAACACAACAGGGAGGAAGCCTTCGGGATGTAGGAAATCTCGGGGTCGGTAGGGGATGTTGGCCAGAGCAGGATCTTAGAAGGTGGCAGGGAGGGCAAGGCCTGTGTCTAAGGGGCGCCCTGAAGGCAGCCAGACTTCCTTCCCTCTCCAGAAAGGGGGGAGAGACCCCTCAGGTAAGGGAAGGGGCATTGTGAGAGCAGGTGTAAAGGGAAGTCACCAAGTCATCCAGGTCATCTCCTGACTTGTAGAGACTCTTGGTCCGATTATCTGGCTCCGGAGCAGAGAACGTGGGCCTTCAGATCCTCCCCGCCATGGGGTTTGGGTTGCTTGCTGATCCTCCTGGGGCCTCTGCTTCTTCAGCTCTGAAGCCAGGGGCTGGACCCAATGGCCTCCGAGGTCTAATTCTAAGATCCTGGGATCCTTTCTGATAGCTAGGCCCTTGGTGTGAACCATGGAGCGACTGAGCAGCGGGTTCCCGTCCTTCCTCCGAGGGTGAGCGACTTGCCCAGTGGTAATGCCCTCAGTACCCATGGGCCTGGCTTTTCCCGCCAGATGGTAAATTTCTGAGGGACAAAAACTATGACGTTCTCATCTCGGTCTTCTGCAACTTCGAGACTAATGCTGGTTAAAGAGTCAAAGGAGCACCAAAATTTCACTTAGAAGACCTGAATTCAAATCCTTGTGGTGATGGTTTAATGCCTGCCTGACCTGCGTGAAGTCATCTCCTTCCTCTGACCTTCACTTTGCTTTTCTATAAAATGAAGGGATCAGACTAGTTCAGTGGTCAGTGAAAATAGAGAGAGACACACGTGTGTGTGTGTGTATGTATGTAGATAGGTTTGTATTTCTATGTATATATTACATGTGTTTATATTTGTATTATATTTATATATAATGTATACATATTACATTTTTCAATTTATATTTTGATAACTATTTTGACATAATCCTATATATATATTTTATTTCATATATTTACAAACATGATACATCACAAACAGGATTTATATATTTACAAACCCAAGTCCATATCCTTCACCAGAGTGCCAGAGGGATCCCTGACACAAAAAAGGTTCAGAACCCCTCAGTTTCCTTACCTATAAAACGGGAATAATATTAGCATCCACCTCACAGGGTTGTTGCTCACATATTACTAATTAAGGTCATATTTGTAAAAGCGCTTAGCATGGTGGCTGACACATAGTAGGTGCTATATAAATGCTTATCAATCTCTACGCTTTCCTTCCAACTCTTGAGTTATAATGATTCTACGAAATTCTTGATTGATAAGAATTACAGTCAGAATTAAAATGGAAAAATGCAACATTATCTGGCCCTCTCGGAGCAAAGAAAACCTGGGTTCAGATTCTTCCTCTGATACTTAGTAGCTGGGAGACCCTGCATAAATTCTGTAATCTCGCCATTGGTTTCCTTATCCATAAAAGGTGACGGATGGAAGAGATGGCCTTTGAGGTCATTTCCCAGTCCTAGAACTAACTACCTGTGACCCAGTGCAAAGCAAGAGCAAATTGGGGAAACTGATACCATTGAAAACATAGCTGACTTCCATTTATATTGGAAATAATTCCCAAATGTCATCAGACGCTGGCATTGTAACTCTACTTCTTATTAGAACATAAGCTCCTTGAGGGCGTGACTTTCCTTCTTTGTATTGTGTATCCCCTTTCCCTAGAACAAGGACTGGCATTCAGTGGCCCATTAATAAATGCTTACTGACTGCTCCTTGGATTATATTGAGAGTTCTTTGCCTTTTATGGGTCACAGACCCCCTTAAATAGTCTAATGAAGCCTAGGGACCCCTTCTCAGAATGATTATTTTAAATGCACAAAATAAAATAAGGTTACAAAAAAAATCAAAGCTTAGTGAAAATAAAGATGCATTTTCCCCATTCAACTTCATAGTATCTTCTGTCTTCAGATCTGGGTGAAGAACCCCTGGATCAGCTATTTGGGAGGGTCATAGTAGGGGGATCCAATGGCCTATCAGTCTACAGTCGTATCCTGCTGCTTTCTTGAGGCTAACAGAGATTCCCTCACATCTTCATCTATCAGCTTTGGCTCCCCTGGCCCATTCCCCACTTGGAAAGCAATGTCCCTGGGCATTTAATTGGACAAGGCTCTGACAAATATCGGCTCCCCCCTTGGCATCTTCCTGTTCCTCTCCTTCCTCCTTTTCTCCTTCTCCCTGGCTCCCTTGCGCTCTCTCTCTGTCTCTCTTTAAGGGAAAAAAAATTTTATTTCCCATTTTAAATCATGCACAGTATAATACAATAAGCATTAAATCATGCAAATTGGTCTAGGTTACATTTTGAAAAATGTTAAGAGGAAACTGTTAAGAGACCAGTTTCTGACAGGCAATGCATTTTAAAGTTGAGGGATTTGAAATATTTCAGCAGTGGACCTAAAACAGCATTATAAATTAGCTCAACTTATCAGCCCTAAACAGAATTATTCATCTTCCAAAAGGGTATTTCATGGCCGCTGGGCCCAAACCATCGTTCACCTTCATTTTTGCCCTGCTCTAAGGGTAGGTCTCACTTTACTGAATTCTCCTGATTCATTACTGTGTGTTACTTTATGAATTTTTTATCAGCATTTTAATAGCTCTTTGAGATGATTGAATGTAACTGATTCTTGCAGCAGAACACTGATTGAACAGAAAGACAGTAATGTATGTCGTAGGGGTTAGCTTCAAGCCAAGCAACAGTGTTTTTTTTTCTTCTTTCCCCTATAAGATGTGCTTTCCCCCCCCCTCAGATAAGAGTCTCTCTTAAGCTAGAGTGAGCCCCCTTCCCCTCCCTCCAGGACTTAGCTTCTAGCCGGATTTGGAGATGAGTCTTCTCCTGCAGTGTCAGACGCCGTTCTGAGGGCCGAGGGCTCCAAATCCACCCCGGGAAATCTTGCAGATTCCTCATTTTCCCCAGCCTGCAGACAAGAGAGGGAACACTCAGCTCAGTGGTTCTTGAGGAGAGAGAAGGAAACCAAGGAGCTGATTTGGAGGGACACAGTCTGGAAAGATTCTTCCAGCTCCTTCTCCCTCCATCACCATCTTATGGGTGCAGAGCCTGGGCCCTGGTAGTCAGAGACTTGTTCACCATCCTCTCCTGGCCAGGTGGTGGCCGATCTGGGCCCCGGAGAACCTTGCTCCCTGATTCTTCCATCCCTTGGCCTTGGAGGTCCGCCATCTTTGTAAAGGGACTTGTCTTTGACAGTGCCCACAGCACGGTGGGCAGAGTCCCTGGCATGGCTCCAGAGGGGACCTTGCCCGCCCTCCCTCCCTTCAGTCTAACTCACTGCAAGTCATGAAGGACAAACAATAGCAGTCCAGCTCTGTGCCAGCTGTTTGAAGGGTACCCTGGAAATCAGTGATAGAGCCTTTTCTGGTATGGAGATTACAAACATTAACCCTCCAAGTGCCCGAATGCTTTATTAAGCATCTGAGGGAATTCTGATGTTTGTGGAAGAAGGCTTAGGAGGTTTGGGGGAAATGTTCGTGGACATTCATCAGCGTTGGGACTTTCACCTTGTGCCTGGAGGTCAGAAGCTACTTAATAGATGCCCGTATGATTAATCGGTGCCAGCCATTTGTGGGCTGCGGGAATCCCCCAGTGACCAGGGAGGGGAATGGCTTGGTCAGGCTCACGCAGATAGTCCGTGCCGGAGGCTTTGCTGGTCCTTCCATCCCCATCTCCCCTTGCCACAAGCATGGCTGGTGAAAGGCAGGTATTACTGGCTCTAGTGACCTTGGGGAAGAGTGAATAATGGGAATCTCCTGCTTCCCCAAGTTCCAAAAGTTAGCAAATTATTGGGGAGAGGGGGAAGAAATCCAGGCAGGAAAAGGAGTCCAGAGCGATGGGTGGATACAAAGCTGAGCCCTCCAGACAAGGCCTGCTCTCTGTGAAGTGCTGGCAAACGCTTGGATCCCCGGTTCCCATGGCTTCTTAGGGTACAAAGGATGGAGCAGAGGATTTGCCACAAAGACCTACATCCAAGTCCCCTCTCTGACAGATAAAACAAGATTTTGATGCTCTAATGAGATCATGAGTAAAGCAACCATTCACATTCCCATCATCCGTGAGAAGGAGCCAATGTTATTATTATTTTCATTAGCCTAGAGCTAAGGAGCAGGCCTGGGAGCTCATCAAGAGAGGGAAGTCCAGGAGGAGAAGATTCTATCCGAGTGGATCAGTAACTTTTCTGTCATCTGTGGTCTTGGAAAAGCTGCCCAGGGTCACGCTGCCATTATATGTCTGCAGTGGGACTGGAAACGGGGTCTCCCCAACTTCAGAATCTACTAGCCATTAAAGAAGAATGATGCTATTGAAACTCCAAGAATCAGTCTGGCCAAGCCTGAGTTCAAATACACTTTTTGACTTTTTTTTAATTAAAGCTTTTTATTTTCACACACATACATAGATAGTTTTCAACATTCACCCTTGCAAAACCCTGTGTTCCAATTTTTTCCCTTCCTTCCCACTACCGCCTCCCCTAGACAACAAGTAATCCAATATCTGTTGAACGTGGGCAATTTTTCTATACATATCAAATGTACTTTTTAAAGACAAATTATGCTTTCATCTCAGAACATCCCTATGAAGACACCAATAAAGTTAGTTGGAAAATCCATTTGGAGTGAATCCCAGGGTCATATGTAAAGAGGGATAAGGGGTAAGAAAACTGGAAAGGGAGGAAGGGACTAATTGTGTAGACAGTGCAAACGTGGAAAATCCATTTGGAGTGAATCCCAGGGTCAGATAATAAGTGCAGTGCTAAGCACAGGATGCCTGGCACTTAGTAGGTACAAATATATATGTGACTGACTATTCAATGACAAGTTCTTTGTGGGCGTGTGTGTGAGAGATGAACACTTTTTAGTCTAATGAAAATTAAGAGCCCCCCTTTCAAAAAATGTTTTATATGCCCCAAATTAAAATGTACTGAGTTACAAAGGAAACATTATAATGAAATGGTCATAAAATAGTTTTTAAAATTCATAAAGCCCAGATTAAGGACTTTGTCCTCCAGCCAGCCTTTCCTGATTGCCCCCAGCTGTTTGTGCCCTTCCTCTTCTATCCCCTTGAAATCACTTTGATTATAGGAACTAGTCACAGAGATGATAAGCCCACCTAGGCTGCATGTGGCCATGGTTGACCCCAAACTCTTGATACTCATTTATCTTACATGGACTCACCTGCCTATGTAGAACTATAGAATCTCACATCTAAAGCTGGAAGAGACCCCGAAGACCATTCAGAGCAGCCCTCTCTTTTACAGATGAGGCAACTGAGGCCCCAGGAAGTTTCATGAATTTCTCAAGATCACCTGGCTAATAAAGTCAGAGGCAGGATTTGAATCCAGTTCTCCCTGACTCTCTGCCTGTCATTCCAGTTGCTGAACCAAACTTCCTCTCCTTTGACATAAGATCGTTGAATCCCCATCTTTGCTTATGTTGGGATTTGCTCAAACTCTTTCATGTATAAAAACAAATAGGGGGGCAGTTAGTTGGCGCAGTGGATAGAGCACCAGCCCTGAAGTCAGGAGGACCTGAGTTCAAATCTGGTCTCAGACACTTAACACTTCCTAGCTGTGTGACCCTGGGCAAGTCACTTCACCTCAATTGCCTTAGCAAAAAGCAAAAACAAACAAACAAACAAAAAACAAATAGGAAAACAAGTTTCCCTGAAATATTCTACAGATATTTGCATTTAAAGCCTAACCTGAGGATGCAAAGACCTAAATGAGAGTTGCATCTGCCCTCAAGGGGCTTCCCTTCTGTCTCCAGGAGAAATGACTTGTGAGGATGTCATTCCAGGAAGCTCCTCGGTTATTTGGAAGCATTCTACCGCCCTTAAATATCGGGTGTAAATCAAGTCAACCTCTTGCTCTCATCACCATGTTTCTTCCTAAGAGAATCTCATTTCACTAGGCCCAAGGACCAAAGGCCAGTCACACTCATTGTGATGAATATTCCGACCTATTCAACTTGGAATTTTTCCTACCAAAGTGACTGGAAATATGGCTTTCCTCTTTCCCTGTTTTTCAAATAAAAATACAAATTTTCTCTTTTATTCCTGTGGCTTGACCCAACCAGGATGTCATTTCAATAATAACATTTGCGACTTAAGCAACTCTCTTAAATAGGAATCATTTTAATTCTTCAGGAGTTTCACAGATGGGAGCAACCAGTTCATTTCTAACCTTTGGGCAAAGTAAAACAATTTCCCAGTGATATTTATCAGATCCATGGCTAATTAAGCCCCAGTGGAGATTATACCTCTTATAAGCTCTTTATAGTTATAGTCAACTGTATAAATTCCCAAGACTCCGAGAGGAGGGAAAGTATCTAATTTAAAAATAAGTAAAAATATGGACATATTTGGGCTGGGTCTTTCAATTTCTGCAGAAATGGTAAGATTGTCATGATAGCTATTAGGGAATTCTTAGTGAGAAGCTCATTAGATCTCATTAATTGGCCCTTTTGGTTAATCTATGGAAATAAAATTAATAGAATGGCAATAATCTGTGCTTCCTGCTTTGGAGTTTACCTACAGAAATCAGGAGCTTGGGAAGCTGGCAGAAAGCAACAATGAATTACTAATAATTAAACAAACCAACTGCAAGGCTTAGTCTTTCCTTGACTTACCCATTTATCTCTAAAGTTTGCAAAGCTCACTTGCTTGAGTTTCATAACAAACCCATGGCTTGTGGTGTTCAGTCATTTAAGTCGGGTCTGAATCTTTGTAATCCCATATTTTCTTGGTAAAGATAATGGAGTGGTTTGTCATTTCCTTCTCTAGATCATTTTGCGGATGAGGAAATTGAGGCACACAGTGTCTGAGGCTGGATTTGAACTCAGGTCCTCCTGACTCCAGACCCAGTGCTCTATCCACTGTACCATCTGGCTGCCCCACGACATAGAGACTACCAGGGTCATCCTTATATTTTTTTTACAAATGTGGAAACTGAGGCTCAGAACGACCTATTCAGGATCAAATGCCTTCTAAGCATCAAGGGTGAGATGTGAATCCAAGCCAATGTTATGGAGGCAGGATGACCTTGAGCGCAAGTTCTTTAGATGATCTGGGGGCAGTGGATTTGATCCCCCAGACAATAGCTTCGGGAATCGAGATGGGAGCTGGGCTGATGGGCGAGCCCTGTGCTGACCCTGCTTCTCTCTGAAGCCCACCCCCTGTTTTTATTCCATTTTCTTTCATCTCTTCACATGTGTCTTTGTAATATTTCATTAGAGAATTCTCTGTGCTCTGCCTCCAAAGGCAAGAGTGTGGTCATTAAGTGGCCATCCTCAGGAAGAGCTCCATCTTCCTGATTCCAAGACTCCCTCTCCCCTCTGCCTCTCTTATACTTTTCATACAGTAAGCACTTAATCAATGCATGTTGATGATTGGATGGATGGATATCAATAGCTTTCTCTTAAAACTGGGAAATGTGGTGACAGAGCTCTAAAATGGTGCTTCTGGTTTGTATTTGTCTCTCATCTCTAAAGACTGATGTACAAATGAGTGAAAAGGCCTTTTCAAATATAAACGATTATTCCTCTTCCTACATTTGTGATTTTCCCCCCTGATTTTTGAGAAATTGTGTGGTTCGTGAATAGGACTGAACACAAAAGTTGCACTCAGTAGCTAGTTCCAGTGCTTAATAATCTTGGGTTGGCAAGGTACTTAACCCCATCTGTGCCTCAGTTTCTCTCCTGTAAATGAGGGAGTTGGGCTCTGTGGCATCCAAATCCCTTCCAGCCCTAGATCGATAAACCTGAGAGTTTGGAACTGGGTTAAGTGTTTCTTGGCTTGTGTCCTATGAACTGCAGATCATACCCTCATTTTCAGCCCAGACACAGCTCCCCATCAGGAAGCATGGCTGTTGTTTTCCTGCAAAGCCAGAGAGGAAGAAAGTTGACTTGCACCCCAAGCCCCCCTCAAGGCTCCCGCACCGAAATTCACTCCCAGCCCTCCGTCCTGTGATGATCCGGTCTGTGCATCGCCATCAGAGTCAGTCCAGTTCATTAAATTTTTAATGAGTTATCAATATGGGATGATTAATCCCCTGCAGTCCCCTGAATATGTTTTGCTCTTCCTCTCAAATAAATGATTGATGAGCATCAATAGGGATTGCTGAATGGATGGTGTCTGCTAATGCAGGAGTCCTGGATGCCCGAGGCTTCCTCCTGGAGTTTATAGCCCTGGCCAGGCCTCCTGGATAAGATCTTAAGGACAGAAAGCGGTAAAAGTTTATGTCTGTGAGTGGGTGAGAGAGAGCAGGGGAGGGGGTCTAATGAGCTCACTGGCTGGTGGGAGATGGCATTTTCATAAATCATCTCAAGCTTCTTCCACTTAGACTGGGATGCTGATAGCACCAGAGAATCCTACCTTTGGGAGGGCCTTCGAGGTCGCTTGGCCCAGCCAGGGGGGCAGTGCCCTCCGTAGCTCTGCTGGAATACTTCCCTGGGGATGGGGAAACCTGCTCCACTCTCCTAGAATTCCACTCCCGAGAAAGGTTTGGCTCATGTTGAGAAGTGTGGTTTACAGAGCTCTTTGACCAAAAATAATTATAATAAAGCACGAAGGATTTTGGATCAGAGGACCTAGATTCAAATCCTACCCCTAAAGCTAACCATCATCTTGGGTAAGTCATTTCACCCGCATAAATCTCAATGTCCCTAACTCTGAAATGGTGGAATTCTCTCCTCCTTCTCTGTATTGCCTTACAAGATCTCTCCATCTCTCCTGGTCTCAGTTTCCTTCTCTGTCCAAAGAAGACAAACTTGGTCTCTAGGTCCCTTATTTAATATCTATTAGACTTTAAAGATACTTAGGCCAGAAGAGGAAGGAAGGTGCCTTCAGGTAAAATCACATCTTGTAGCCCAATTCTATGGGCCATTTAGGACCTTGAGGTCCTAATTATGATCCTATCTTTTTGGCCTTGGAAAGATTCCCTCCCTGAGCCTCAGTTTACCCATCTGTAAAATGAGGAAGTTCAAGTAGATGGTCTCTGATCTCTTCTGGCTGTCGGTTTTTTATCCCTTCTTTATTTTTAACTGGAATTGGAGCATTAAAATCCTTCCCTGCAGTCCACTCATTCTTCACTCTCCCAGCCCGCTCCAAAAATCCTAAGATCATAAACTGAGAGGGGGAAAGTGCTCAGAGAAATTATCAGAGGTTATCAGTCCCATCCTTTGGTTTTCTAGAGAGTAAACTCCTTGAGATGGAGGCAATTGGACCTCATTGTTCCTAACAAGCACAGGGCACCCATGAATCGAGATGTTTCTCTGTTAATTATTCCTTGTACCACCTCTTTCCCAGCAGAATTTGAACTTCGTCTAAGAGGGATTTTTTTTTAAATGACACCAGCCTATTTAAATCCTGCCAAGAATAAACGGAGTAGAAATGGGCTTCTGTGTTTTAAACTCCCCAAGAAGTTGTTATGGCAACCTAAAGTTCTCTACAATGGGAGAAAGTGTCAGTGATAATGAGATAAGGATGAACTTGTGACTCCCAGGCCTCTATACACTACTGATTTCCAATTTTTGTGAGAGAAGCAGCTTTTCTCTCAAAATTGACATCTTGATTAAAAATTAGGAGATGGGACCAGTGTACCCAAAGCTTTGAGCATTCGGACTGAATATAGATCCTGCAAATCGAGGAGGGATGTAGCTTGGTCCCGTGTTAAAAGAATTGTCTCGAGTCAGAAGCCTGAAGTTCACTGTGCCTTTGACCCTGTCTGACTTGGGCCACATCATTTAATTTCTCCAATTGATTGTTCTTTGAGGTCCTTTTTAGATCTGTCAATTAAAAAGAGTATCCCCAGAAAATCTGATAGAAGCCTTCTTTTTCTCAAGTCCCTTTTATGAGCAGACTTTGAAAGTTACACTGTTCCCAATTCAAAGCACAGATTCATTTAAAAGAAGAAAAAGCCTTGAATTTCCAATAAATTCGGCCTTCATTTACTAGAGGACCCGCCACGTAGAATGTCCTGTGCATTGAAGAAATAAAAATACAAATAAATCATGCCTCTGGCCCTTGAGGGATTTAGAGCCAGTTGGTCATTCTGTGAGCTTTTATTAAAGGGCTGTTATATATCAGGAAACTGGCCGTGGTGATGGTGGTAGGGCTGCTGCTGCTGCTGCCATTGATGGTCATTCTTATTTTTGATTTGGATTTAAGAGAAGCAGAGGAGTCATACTTGTGATAAGTCCTAGGGGAACAAAGACAGAAGTGAACTGACCTTCCTTCTCAAGAGGCTTACGTTCTAATGAGATACACAGCAGGCACAGATAAAAAATAAATGTCTCCAAAATGCTGATCCGGGAGGGAGGGCTCTACTCATCAGGGGGGCCTCGTATAGCCCGGACTAAGTCTTGAAAGAAATGGAGGATTCTGAAAGGCAGAGTGGGGAGGAAGCGCACAGTCCATAAAATGGCTCATGATCTGAGATCGTTAAATATGAGGCATTTTCATCCTGGCGAGCTTACATCAGAGAGCTGACAAAGCATGAGATTACCACCCAGCTCTATTAGAATTAAAGAGACCTAGAGGAAGGGGCTCTCCAGTAAACGGTTTGGGTGCCTAAAGGGAAAATCACCTATTGCCCCTTGGCTCTCCGTTAGTCTTTAGAAATGATACCAAAATACGAGGGAACTTGGGGAACTGCTAGTCTCTGTGTGATAGAAGCAGAATTCCCGGGGGGGGGAATTGTGTGGTCTAAGGGGGGCACCAGTGAGAAGGCGCCTTGGAACTGATAGAACTGGCCGCGTCTTCCAAGTCCTACAGTCCCGGCAAGAAAGATTTTTGTTTTACTCCTCCATGTTAAATGCTTCCTTGCCAAAAGTTTTCAACTCAATACCTTTGGGCATTTTGTAATGAGATGGCGCATCCAATTTTACTTTCTAATAGGAATAAACAAGAGTTGATGCATCTTACAGGACTTGGTGGAGCCTAGAGCAATTATTTTTGGAAAAGTCTCTTGCTAGTTCCCAGATGGGAAGGGAAAAGAAACCTGTAAGAAGGTGGAGGGGTTGACCATTTGGGTGGGTGGCCATGAAAACGCAACGGCGGCTTCTTTGCCCACAGCTTGCCTTCTCTGGAAAGTGCAAGGGCCCAGCTCTGTCCTGGAGGTACTGCAAGAACCAGTCATAGTGGAACTGGCCTTCAGGAAGCCAAGATTGTCGCTTTTAAAATGAGCTCCTTGAGTAGAATCGGGATTGGGGAAAACCTTTCTGAAGGCCTTTGCCCCCCCGGGCTGGCCGGTGAGCAGCTGGGCCCAGACTCGGAAGGCCCTGGCGCCATGCCAGGGAGAGGAAGCTGGCGGGTTCCAGAGGTGAAGGTGAGACTGGGGAAGTAATGGCCTTTCTTGAGCTTCCAGTGGCCTTCTCTCTCTTGGGGAAGAAAGCTCCATCTCAGTGCTCCAGGAGAGAGAAATCATTCGAAGGGCTTTGAAAGCATCTAGCAAGGGTCAGCAGGACCAGGTTGTTTTTAAGTCAGAATAAATAAGTAATGGGGACAAGAGCCGGGGTCAGTCAGGAAAATTAGAATCTGCTTGGGGAGGGAAAAAATATGTTCTGGACAAGATAAACAGTCTCTTGTGGTTTCACTGTTGCAACATTTGTTACGTGGCCACGGTATCGATCTTTTATCGCCCAATTTCCACTGGGAGTCGTGATAGATGGCCGAGCAGGGAAGCTCTAATTCAGGTCAGTGAATCACAGGAAGCCCAGGAAAATAACTGGACGAGTTCTTTGAGGCCGGGCCCGGGTCTGCAGGTTTGAGGAGGGGAAATTGCACAGCCGGGGAGTGGGAGGAGGAAGCGTGGCCCGTTGTACGAGCCCAGGAGCTGCTTTTCTCTGCACCAAAGGGAAACGTGTCTCCGTGCAGGGGACTGATGGAGGTTTATGAGGAGAGTGATTAAAAATGTATCAGAGAGCCTTGTAAAGCTTATGGTTCAAGTTAACTGTAGGAAGCAAACAGCCTCTAAGTGCCTCCTGGGAATGTGACAGATAGTCTGTGGGTGTTCCTGCAACATGCGACTCGTGATTGTTCTGACCATCCCAAACTAATCGCCATCTGTGTGGATGAGTCCCCCAGGAGCTCCTGGGTGTTGGACAATCATGGTAGTTAGCATTTTTAATCAGCTCCTGCACACATGGATCCGAAGCGTCTGCTGCAGCCTGGACTCTTCCTGCTCACGCAGAATTCCTTCTGATGGAAGCGAGCAGACCTTGGGCGGGTGTGTGAGAGTGTGTGTGTGTGTGTGTATGTGTGCATGTTTGTACACGTGCACACACGTGCATTGTGCGCCTGAACCATGCATGTGTGTGCGCACATGCATGTGCAATTGTGCGATGTGTATGTGTAGTACACTGAGTATGTACATTGCATGTGTGCAAGTGCATTGTGAGTCTGTGTGCATGCATGTGCAACTGTCCATGCGTGTGTGTATCTGTGCTGTGTTGTGTGTGCCTGTATGTGAGCACACATGTTTGCTGTGAATATGCGAGTGTATGTGCCTTGTGCATGTGTGTGTGCATGTGCACAGTGTTTGTATGTATGCACTGTGTGTGAGTATGTCTGAGTGCATGTGTGTGCATTCATGTATGCAAGTGTGTATATCCTTGAGTGTGTGCATTGTGCATGTATGTATGCATATGTGTATGAGCATGTGCATTGCATTGTGCATATGTGTATGCGCATGTGTGCACTGTGTGTATGTGTGTGCATTGTGTGCCTTGTGGATGTGTATGTGTGAGAGATCATCACTAAAAATTGGATTTTGCTCTGCTTTCAGTTCTGTCCTTTATCACCCACCCAGCTTCCAGGAAAATTGGATTGTTCTTGCTTTATGGGTCAAAAAATAAGCATCTATTAAGTGCATATTAAGTGTGTTAGGTCCTCAAGGAGTTTTTATTCTAATGAAAAAAGACAATTTGCACCTAAGTAGGCATGTGTGTATACCTCTGTGTGTGTGTATACCTGTGTGTATGTATATGAATATATGCACATATACACACATATATATAGTGTATGTGGACATGTATGTAGCATGTTTATGTGTACTCACATATTGTATACATGCAGGTATATTTCTACATCTCTCGCACAAAAGTCTGCAAACTCTTAGAAGTGAGGATTTATTTTCCCTTTTGTCTTTTAATCCGCGTATCTAAAAGAGTTGCTAGAACCTAATATTCGGTTTTTATTTATTGCCAAGCATGTGCCGGGCCCCGAACTAAGACCCGGAGAAGCCAAAACCAAAAGTGAAGCCGTTTCTGCCCTCCAGGAGTTTCCGTTCCAGCAGGTCAGACCTAACATGGGTGCTGACGTCTATACACATACAAAATGAATGCAGGATTCTTTGGGAGGGGGGACATTAGTAGCTGGGGTAGCAGGAAGGACTTCATAGAGATGGTGGGGCTTGGAATATATAATATGGGAATATTATGTAATATGTGATATTATATAATATTATATAACAGAATATTAGAATAATAAAACTGTAAAAGAAAGGAGGAATTCGATTTTATTCAGATGCCCAACAGGGGAGTTTATTTTTGGTTCTAGAAGTACTAGGGAGTCATTTGGTGTGTGAGAGGAAAAGTAACACGGTCATTCCTGCTTTTAAAGAAAATCTCTAATGGCTTAATGGATTAATGGACTCTTAAGATGTGATCAGTAGGCTCTGTTGCTGAGATAGCTTCCTCTGATTAGTTCCATGATCTCCTTACCAGTGGACCCCAGAACTTAGCAGAGTGCCTGGCACAGAGTAGGTGCTTAAATTCTTGTTGACTGGGTTGTAATTTCCTCTGTACTTTTCTTTTCTACTTATTATCATATTTAGGTCAATTATGAGTGTCAATCAGTCAACCAACAAGCATTTATTGAGGTCTGAAATACTGCAGACACTGTTCTGGGCCCTTTGTATGCAAGGAAAAAAGTAAAATACTTGACAGATGGAGAAGGTTAGAATAGGGAAACTGAGGAAGCATCTCAGTGATTCACTGATGACATGATTCTGGTGGACACTGGGGATGCTCAGGTACTCACATGGCGCTAGGATACCGTCATTGGGGAATCAATCCCAACTTACCTGTGCCTGTTCCCTATAGGATTCTAGTCTGGGTTCCTCCTAACCTATAAGAGTTCTGGAGGCCTTCTGCTCTCTCTCTCTCTCTCTCTCTCTCTCTCTCTCTCTCTCTCTCTCTCTCT
>JAJPUD010005071.1:65149-84043 GCA_023553655.1 Myrmecobius fasciatus | reverse complement strand
AGACAGATAGATATGGATATATATGTATCTATATCTATATATCTCAAAGGTGTCAATGAAGGCCTCTCCCTGTTCATGTGCTTTCCTTTTTTTATGAGCCCATCATCTCTCTCTCTCTCTCTCTCATTCATTATTGTCTTTCTTTTTTTTCTTCAGTTTCTCTTTGGTTATATGGTGCAATCTGTTTATGTCTGCCATGCTATTCTCTGTGGTCCTCTATGTGATAATTCATTTTTAAATTCTTTGGAGACCATGGTATACCGTATCTCACAGCAATCCCCAGTCACTGGTGATCCAGACCCAGAAACGAAACTGTTCCTGCCTGGCCTCCAGGTACTTATATTCTGCTGGACCCGTTTGATTTTTGGATTCCTTCATTGAATATTTACTGTACTGTACTTACTGTGTGGCCAGCCCTAATCTAGGTACTGGGGGTTGAGAGAAGAGATTAGAAAAAATTGGCCTGTATGGATATATTTGTGGTTGTTAATTCTTTTCAATTCAGAATTACTCTTTGCCCGCAGAAATCTGGTTATTCCTTCATATCAGTCACAACTTTGTCTTGGAAGGGGAAAAGTAGGTGATCATTCATCTGGAGCAGCTGAAGCTTGAATGTCTAGGACATCTCTTATTTGGGCCTCTCTGCACAGGAGGCCCTTCCATCTCCAAACGGTGGTCCTTTGATATTGGTTGAAAGGCAGAGGGACCTGGGCATCCCTTGCCTCATTTTTCCTTTCCTCTCCTAGCTGGTGGTTGAAGGACCCTTTGTCAGTCAGCTCCTTTGCCTCCTGGCCTGCACTTGGAAAGAAAGCAGATCCATCCATGAAAGCCTCCTAACATTTCCCAGCCAATCTCTGGGACGTGCCTGAGGGCCCTCGGCAGGATTAGCCCCTGTTCACATGCTCTCCGTTTCCACTTATGGTCCTCCCTCTCCTCCTGTCATCTGCTCCCTGCTCAAGCCCTGCCAAGCAAGAGTCCAGGCCTCCCTGGGGTCAGTATGGGTGAGACACTGGGAGCTGGCACTGCCCTAGGGCCTTGTTGGAAGGAGCCTGCTCTTTGTCCTTCAGGATCAAGTGGAACTGAGAGGGGCTACTGTGAAAGTCAGGAGTGGATGAGCCATCTTTGGCAGGTTAGATCCCGTGCCCAGAAAGAGGGATGGAAGGTACACCCCAGTCCCCCAGAAGCCATCTGGGAGCCAGGGAGGATTAGCCTCTGGATTTTGTCCAGGTTATCCTCAGATGACCAGGCCTTTCCTGGCCTCCCTTCCAAGACTGCCTTAAACATGTTCTGTATATATCTATGTAGCTATAGTGGCCTCCCCATCGGACTGTAAGCTCTTTAAGGGCAGGGACTGCTTTTTGGTTTTTCTAACCCAAGAGCAATAGGGGCTTACTACATGCTTTGTTGATCCATGGAAGGACCTCCTATCCAGAGAGGTCCAAATAAGCATGACAGAAGATTGAGAGATGTCCTAGATATTCAAGTTTCAACTGCTCCTGAAGATCAGCCACTTTCCCCCTTTCAAGACAAAGTTTGTGACTGATATATAAGGGAATAACCAAGATTTCTGCAAGGCAGGGAGTTCTTTAAAAAAAATCTGAACTGAAAATAATTAACAACAATGAATATTTCCATACAGAAAGGACAGGAAAAAATGATGGCATGTAAAATCAGGAATCTAGTTTATATATAATCAATGTATAGTGTTTACTGTATTCATTATTCTTATTAATTAATTACATAATAAATAATTATATATTAATTATAACCTAACATATGCATATGTACAATCCATAGGTACCCTCTATTACAGGTGCTGTGCTAAACTCTGAAAATACAAAGATAGATATTAGAGAGTTCCTTTCCATAAGGAGCATTCTTTCCATTGAAGCAAATATAAAATAAACCCACAATTTCTGGGGTTTTGTTGTTCAGTCATTTTTCAGTCGGGTCCAACTATTCATGACCCATTTTGGGTTTTCTTGGCAAAGATGCTGGAGTGATTTGCTGCTTCCTTCTCTAATGCAGTTTGCAGGAAACCAAGGCAGACATGGACACGTTTGAATAGATTGAGTCTTCCTGACTCCAGAGCTGGTGTTCTGGGCACTATGGTGTCAACTAGTAGGGAAATATTAGCCAAGCTAATTTGGGGGGGGCAGGGAGACAGGGGACAAAGAGGATAGAAGGGAGGTTGGAATATCCCCTTTGTAGAAAGCATCACTTGGATGGAACCTCGGAGAGAGATTGGGTTTCCAAAAGGTAGCAGTGAGAAGAGATGGCAGGCCAGGTATGAGGTACACCTGGGCAAAGGCGCAAAGAGAGGAGATTCAATGACCTGTTGCGGACAACCGCAGGTACCTCAGTCGGTCTGGAAAGCAGAATCTATTCAAAGGGTTAGTGCAAACAGCAAGTCCTGAAAGGGGCTGCATCATTTGAATTCGGTTTAGAAATTTCCATTGGACTGGAACCAGTGATCACAATTTACAACGAATCACTTCAAATAATGGGAATTTGGATACCTGCACCCACTTCACAGGATCCATTATTTGCACTAATTGAGACCCAGCAGTCACCAGGTAGATAGATGGAAGCCAGATGGCTAAGGGCTTTCACTACCAAACGGGGGTTTTATTTCCTCCAGAGGCAATAGGGAGAAATCGAAGGTTCCCAAGTGCCAGAGTTCTAAAACACAACCATGTTTCACATTGGGGAACAGGGAGGAAGAGAAGCTCTGCCCCCTCCCCCCACATCACGGTACATTTTCTGCACTTTTGCTCTGTTCTGCTCCTTTCACTCAGTGTGCTGCTGCCCTGGGGACAGAGACTTGGTGCTGGAGGGAGGAGAACTCTTTGGGCCTGACTCTGAGCGGAAGAGTTCTGAAGCACCGGGAGAAGCGGCTCCTGGGGGAATCAGGGCCGCGCTCCTTACTTCAAGAAGCTTTCTCCCCAGTCTTGATGGATGATGAGGGCTAGATAAATCCCTCTTGACCAAAGGAATGAATTTGTGCCCCCAGATCTCCTTGCTGAAGAACGCGCATGCCCAAAGATTTCTCCTTTTCTCTCCCTAGAAGGAAGAGAGTCCACAGGGACAGCCAGAGAACCCAAGATTTGACTCAGCCATGATCCCCGTGCCTTCTCTGGATTATCCCTCAAAAAAAAAAAATGAGAATAAGGGACAGTTAGAAGACAGGAGACCATGTCATGGGATGGTGGTGGGGGGAAATTGCCCCCAATTCTGGCTTTGCCACATGGCCCTCCAATTCATGGCCTCTGTAGTTCTGGATAAGTCGCTTTCCCAGTTGTCTGGGACTCGGTTTCCCCATCTGTGAAAAGAAGGTGGCTGGGACATTTGGTCTCTGAAGTCTTTTTCGCTCAAGGTGGATGGCACTGTGTAATGTCTTGAATAACTTGAATGTGACTTGTGTACGAGAAGGGGAATCGGTAAATGATTTTCCCTTTCTTGGGATGAAGTAGAATTGATGGCTTCTGGTGTCCTCTGAGTTACCAAGTGGAATTATATGATACTCTTGGGTTTTCTTTGGCATGAGAGGATTGATCTTCCCTCAGAGGTATTGGGAAGAGTTGAGAATTTCTTGCCTTAAATGACCACCATTTACTGCCCTGGGACACAACAAAAATCTAAACAGATTATGGCCAGGTTACCTTACAGTGTGAGATCCTTATGGGAGATGAAGGGAATCATAGAGGATTCTGAAGATCCCAGATCTGAAGCTAGAAAAGCTCTCAGAGGCCTTCTAGTCCAATCTCCCCATTTTACAGAAAAAGAATCTGGGTACAAAGATAAAATGTCATATCCTAAAGATCAAACGGTTTAGAACCAGGTTACCAGGGTGTAGAGCTAAACTTTACCAAGAGGACACAAATCATAGGAACATAAAAAAATTAGATATAAGGGACTTTACGGAAGGGACCTTCTGGTTCAATCCTTTCATTTTCTAGTACTGAACCTGAAGCTGAGATGGTCAGTCACAGGGCCGCCCAGATAGTAAGTGACTGGCAGGTTTTGAACTCAGTTCTCTATCTACCAAAGCACCTGGCAGCCTCCGAGGAGCTCCCCAGTGTGGAAGTATGGTGGGGGACGGCAGTCCAAGGGACCAGCTCAGCCAGTGAGCAGCCCCAAGCTGTCTGTCTCCATGTGAGCATCTGAGACCTGAGGTCTCTCTCAGCTTCGGGTACCATAACTTCCAGCATCACTCTCTCCTGTTTTGGTCTATTGAATTGCCCGTCTCCTCCCAAAATCTTTCTGTTTTGGTTGAAACAAATGCCAGCCGACTCTCACACTCAGCCAGGATATGTAAAACTACCCAGGAGAATCAGACCTCCATTTTTCTGCCTTGATTTACGATCTCTGTGCAAACCCTATTAAAGTTAAACCATGCTTTTCGGGGAAATGAGGACTTTCCATCCCACGCCGTTCCATTTTCCTTAAAGATCCCAGTGACTGATGCAAACTGGAGTCATCGGGATTGTTACTAATGCAGCGTATTGGGGTTGGGAAATATCATACTTAGTCCCTAAAAAATAGCCCGTAAATCATCCACTCTTGGTGAGGAAGGTGTAATGGGACCCTCTCCTGTAAGCAGAAATCAAATGATGCCCTACTGAGAGCCATTATCTTTCCTTCAGTGAAACCTCAAGGTGAAATGGAAGGAGAAATGAATGTGGGGGTGGGGGAACCCAAGGAGAGGGAGCTGGGGCTGGGCCCAGAGGTGAGGGAGAGTGTAAATATAAACCTAATCTGCCTGATAAGATAAGACTTCTGGACTTGGGGCAGGCCGGGGCTCACCTCCACAGGTGCCCCACAGGCCTTTTGTTCTCCCCCACAAGTCAGGCCTTTGATGCTTAGAACACTATTGGCTCCTAAGTGTTTCAGAGTGGAGGGGGGAGCCCGGCCGGGGTGATAAGCTTGTTAGCTGGGGACAGAGCATCTGACTCCTGGGTCAGCAGTACCTTTTATGGGGTCACCAGCACCGGGCTCTGCTTGGTAGGGTTCGGATAAGCCATCCAGCCTTCCAGGGGGGCCGCTGCTCTAGTGCAGGCTCCCTAATCCCTTCCCAGAACGTAGGAATTTTCCTGTCACAGTGACTCATGGAACTGTGGTGGAGGCAGCGAGGTGGCCCATGGGGCTGGCAGGTAGTAGAACCTTGGTTTGAATCCTGTTTCAAACAGTCCTTAGCTGGGTAATTCTGGGGAAATCTAACCTCTCTCACCTCAGTCTCCTCATCTGTTAAATGGGGATGGAGGAGCAAAGAAATTAACATAAATAAGAACCTTTACAAACCCTAAAGGAGGACATAAATCCCAGCTTTTAGAGCGAATAAACGGCACTGGATTTATGGGACATTGCAATCCTGGCCTTGGGCGGCTGTGCTCAGCTAACCTGGAGGCCCCTGTCCTACTGGTTTGTGCATCTTAGGACTTGAAGGAAAAACTGATAACAGGCCCGCTCTCCAGAGGCTTCCCTTCTGCCTTTGCAGAGGAGTGACCGGTAGCACTGGGCTTGAAAGGCACAGAGGTGGAGTCCGGCCCACAGGGCCATCACTGACTGACCACATGGCCTGGTCCGCTTGAATTCACCTCACGAGGGGCAGTTTTTTCATCCCTAAAATAACTTCCATCTCTAGGTTCTCCGATGCCTCAAAACACTAAGAGGCTTGGCCGGGCAACAAGTCACTTGTGCTCTTCAGTTTGCTTTTTATGGAAGGCTGGGCAGGATGGCCACATTGTTCCTACAGTCTATAGAATGGGAAGGAGGGAAGGGAGGAGAATAATTCCCATACTGCCCAGCTCCCAGGGTGGTGGTCAAGAAAATGCTTTGTTAGCCCACAGAGCTCTCAGGAAATAGAAGGCAAAGCGTCAGGAGCCAGCATGCTGGGCTTGGAATCTCAGGTTCTGAGTTCAAGTTTCATTGCTTCTTTTTAATGTCTGTGTGACCAGGAAGACTTCGCCTGACCTCTCTGGGCCTCAGTTTCCTTATGTGTACAGGGAAGTTGAAGGAGATGTCCTCTATAGTTCCTTATAGTTCTGTATTCCCGTGGTGACTTCTGGATCTTGGTTATTCAAGGGGACAGAAGACTTGAATCTCTGTTCTCTATTTCTCCTCAGACTTCTAGCTCTTTCTTTGGGGTTCATTGCCCAGGGTGGGGACCCTCGTCTCTACCAGTTTGGAATGCATCCTTTCTTTGATGGATCCCCCTCATGTTTCTTTTGAGCTGTTGTTGAGAAAACCAGATGGATGCCAGCAAGCCAGGGGCACACCATTGCCCAGGGCATGCCCTCTAAGAGTTTGCAGCGTCCACTGCCAATGGAACATTCAACTTGTTTCCAAAATAAATAGTTCCCAATGAGTATTTAATAACTTTTCTTCTTTGCTTTTTTTTCCATTTGAAATAGATTGCAAACAAGCCATTTTCTACTCCCATTTCAAACAAATTTTGGTGCAATTATTTTCCTTTTTATTTTTTTACCATGAAGTTAAATGATTGTTCTGCCCATCTCTAATTGAACTGATACTTAATCTCTTTTGCTTATACTTTTGTGCCGCCAAACATCAGGCCCCAGAAACAGGGGGAGAAGGGCAGCAATTTTTACAGCTGTGCTTGGGCTTGTCTGCTTTCATTCTGGTGCCCGCCGTAGGAATAGAAAACCCAGACAGGATGGGCACGGTCTGCCTGTCCTGCAGGAGGCTGGCATGGAGATGGCGAGATTCTCTTCCCATCTATGGAGGGGCATCCACTCAGCCACCAGTGCAGCCTGACCACCCACCCATGCTCCCTCCCTCTTTCCCCACTGTTCTTTAAATTTTAGTTTTCCATGTGGTGGATGTTTGGGGGGGGGGGTTAATTGGTTCCTAATCTCATTTTTTTCTCGGTTTTATTGGGCCCTGGCAAAAAAACAATTTTGGAGGAAGGGAAACCCTGAGACCCTTCCTTCTACATAATCTTTTACCTTCGCTGGAAAGAACATTAGATTTGGGGTTATGAGACTCATTCTTCAAATCCCAATCATGTTTTTATAAGTTTAAAAAAATCTCCTTGAAATTTCCTTCGTTTATTAGAACCGTGCGTCTGTAGAGACAGCCGCAAAAATAAGACATCCCCTGCCCTCCAGAAGCTTTCATTCTTTAAAAGCAAATGATTTGGTTAGAAGATTATTACTTATTTGGTCCCTTGTAGGCTGCCAACCATGAGTCTCTGACAGCACACAAGCTGGTCTCAAAAGGAAGCGTCCACCCTTGGTTTTCTTGGCCCAGGAGGGCAAGTTTGTTACTGGAGGAAGGCGAGAGATTGGTTAAGTTTTTGTTTAGAAAAGAAAAACAGACAAGAACAAAACAAAGTCCCCCTGTCCGACATGCACGCAGCCCCATGGATTCCTCCCTTGGCCATGTGTGCGCCGTTCTGTGCCCTAGTCCGTCAGCTCATTGAGGTCTTGGCTGGTCACCGAACTGATCAGAGATCTTGAGTCTGGGAAAGTTTTACTGCGATTAATATTATGGAAATGATTCCCCTGGTTCTGCCCGTTTTGCTCTGTCCCTACGAGGTGAACCCAGCCTCCCCGTCATTTCTTATGGTACAAAAGTACCCTTTGCATTCATGTCCTATAACATGACTGGCCATTCCCCCAGAACACACACACTCACTCACACACAGAAGCATAAATAAGCATTTCTGTGTGCAGAGACATGCACGTACCCCGTAGAACACACGGGTACCACTGAGCGTGTACACACTGGATGTCTATTCCTGCACGTGCACTCACCTACAGTCCGTGTGTTTCTGTGCGTACAGGGGTGTCTGTGTCTAAATGTTTCTATTCTATGTCACACACATTTTTAAAGAGCATCGCTGAACCCCCCAAGGCAGGCTCCGGGCCCAGTGCCTCTCCGCCCTCACGCCCCAGTGTTCCGGGCTTGTGGCCAGGACCCATGGAAAGCATTCTGTCCCCCGGCCGCCCCAGAGGGGCCTGCAGAGCAGCCAGGGCTTCCCAGCCTGAGCCGGGGCATGGGAGTCCAAGGAGCGTCGGGAGCCTGGCTTGCTCCCAGGCCCTTCCCGCCTCTGCTCCCTGGGTGGCCCGGGCCAGGGCATTGGCTTTCTGCAGGGAGCCTCCACGGCAAGCACGCCCAACAGGCTTGCCCCGCTCAGAGGGACTTCGGGGGGACGTCCAAGGGAATGGGGGTGAGAGCCCTCTGCCGCGGCCCACCCTCACTGGGCCAAAGCTGCCCCCCCCGGTGTCTTGTGGGCACAAAGCCATTCCTTACCAGCCAGAGCGGAACAGGAAGCTGAATGTGGAGGGGCAGCAGAAAGGCTTTTAGGTGGCAAGGGGTAGAGAGGACGGGCAGCTCTGGAAAGGAAGAGTCTCTGGGGGATGCTTCAGAACTGACGCCCTGGATTCATTGGCCACTGGGCTTTATTAGTCAGTCAGCAGGAGGAGGCTCAGCCCATCCAACATCCTTTGGTCCTAATGCGGGCTGCTGGGGCCACAGAGACCAGGCGTCCCTCCCATCACATTCCTCCCCTGCCAGCCGGCCTTGCACTCTGCTGGGAAACGGGGCTGTGACCCAGACACAGATCGACAGGGAGGAAGCATTTCTCAGCCAACATCGGGCTGGTCTGGCTGAAAAGGACCCGAGTTCAAATCTTTCCTTTGTCACTTATCCATATGTACGTGGAGCTTTCCTAGGGCTCAGGTGCCTCATCTCTAAAATGAACAGCCTGCATCTGGTGGCTCTGGGGCCTTTTTAAACTCAAGATCCATGAGCTCTGAGCTTAAGTGGCTCAGTTCTCTTTGCGTCCAATTCTCCCTCTGTAAAAATGTAGAGTTTCTATGATTCATGAGTTCTGATCTTAAGTGGCTCAGTCTCTCTGTGCCTTAGTTTCTCCATCTGTAAAAATTTAGAGTATGGACTAGTTGGCCCCTGAAGCTGATCTTCAGATCTGTGATCCTGAGGTCCTGCGATGTGATTCATAGGAGCCACCAGCTGTCACATGCTCATCTGTGAGCGATTTTCAGACCTTTTCCTCCTGAAGGGTGGTTTGTTCCATCCGTGTTGTCTTATTTATTCCTAACATGGAAATGAAAACTAGATCATGGTTAGAGCAGAACAGAGTGTTTCCAATACAGGTAGGGGAATGGTCCATGTCAGGCTCTTATCGACTTTCCCTTCCCTGGTGCCAGGGGCTAGTTCACCTCGGTCATCTTCCATGGATGAGCAGGTTATTCCAAGGTGTTGTCTGAGATGGCTGCTGATCTCCAGTGGTCTCAGGATGACAGACTGCATCGAGGCCATCCGGTCCCACTAGTAGCTCATTCATTCATTCTCTGACTGGAGGTCCCCAGGAAGGGGGATACACAGGGGTCGCAAGGTGAGCCCTTCACCTGTCAGCCGGTCGGGACCACCTGAACCAGCCAAAGCAATGCTGTTCCCCCCTCCCCCAGCTTCCATGCCTTTGAACTTGAGGCTGCAGAATTAGCATGCACTTGCTGGCTGTTGGAGGGAGGGGCGGTGGCGCAGTCCCATCCAGGGAGAGAGCGCGTGCATCTTTTGGACTGAAGCAACATCTCCAAAAGACTCCAAATGAGTTTGGGGACTCAGACAAGATTTGGCGTGATTTGCTAATTACCCCAGTTACTATTAACTGATTAACACAGGGATCCAGAGTGCCTGTTGCTTTTTCCTGTCTTCCGGTTGCCATGAGGCTTGACATCTGTCACCTGTTCACTTGGAGGCATTTTTAATTAATCCAAATTACGGATGCCTCTTTTTTTTTCCTTTTTTTGCTCCTGGATTTGGTGGCTGAGTTTTCCTTTTAAAAATTAATAATCACCTGAAGACAATTGGCTACCAGATCATGAGACATGAAATCCCTGCAAATCCATTTGTTGCTAAGGAATAGTTAGTACAGAGAGCTAGATTGGAAAATAATACCCAGGGCTACTGGTGGGTGTCCTTCCTCATAATAAATAATTGAAAGCTAGAATAAATATCCTAGGCACTTCCAGCACCTTTCTAGCCTGAATTAAGATTCTCGGCTCCTAGTGAAATAACTGAATATCTCAGAACCCAAAGAGGCTCACAGAATCACAGACCTTGAGCTGGAGGCTACTTAGATGTCTGCTAACCCATTTTATAGGTGAGGATACTGAGGTCAAGGGAGGTTATTTGATTAAAGATCATAGGCAAGGCAATGTGAAGTCGGAAGTGTTGGGTTTGGGCAGGAGCTCCCAGAGCTTTCTGGGGGCTTTCATGGTGAGCCCTGCTTGACAGAAAGCAGAGAGCACCTTGGTGCTGTGGGGCCTCTGGAGATGCTAAGAAATGCGGGCATGAGGCAGGAACTGCTGAGCCCTGCCAGGTGATTACCTTCTCCTTGGGACACCAAATGGCATCGTCAGGAACTTTGAATGGGGCCCTCATGCCAGGGGATGGTTAACCTCCTTTACCTTCCATGGATGAGCAGGCTATTCTGAGGAAATTGTCTGCTTGCCTTCAGCCAGGCCCAGTAGTGATTGCAGTGATTGGTTCTTGGGTGACCTCCCCAGTTAATGGTGCCCTTTCACCTTCTCTGTGCCAGTTTCATAACTGCCCACCCTGGAAGGAGAGGACGCCATGTGTGGACTTATTCATTGATTTGATTGGTTCTGAGGTCAGAGAGCACTGGTCCTTTGCCACCAGGGACTCCAGGACTATGGGAATGTCCATGAGCTTTTAGTAGGACTTTATCAATCACCTTTTCTGTGCTAGACACACGTGATCAATGCTGGAGCTACAGAGGCAAAAAATGAGACGTTCCCTGCTCTCTAGGAGTTTACAGTCTCTTTGAGAGTTCCCTCGGAGCTCTTGTTCCTTAAAAGTGTCCTAGATTTGTGCTGGGCTCCAAGATCCCTAGATGTCCCCTTTTACCTCTTAAGAGTCTGGAATTTCCTGAATGGAAGTCTGCTGAGGCCGACCTAGAATTTGGATATTGGGTGATTATTGAACATTAGCAGCTCATCTAAAGGGGAAACCATCCGGCCCAACTCCTCTTTCTCCAGAGAAGGGAACTTCAACCGAATGAGATTAAGAGGCTAGGACAAGAACAGGAGATAAGAGTATACAATAATTGGATTAAAATATAAATTGTGTTAAGGTGAATGGTGATCAAAAGTACAGAAGTAGGATTGGGGGGCAGCTAGGTGGCGCAGTGGCTAGAGCACCAGCCCTGAAGTCAGGAGGACCTGAGTTCAAATCTGGTCTCAGACACTTAACATCCCCTAGCTGTGTGACCCTGGGCAAGTCACTTAACCTCAATTGCCTCAGCAAAAAGCAAAAAAAAAAAAAAGAAGAAGAAGAAGAAGAAGAAGAAGAAGTAGGATTGGCTAGTCTTGGAAGCTGATTGATTGTGGACATGAGAGAGAAGGAAGGGTAAAAAATTAGTCTTAGATGAGGAGGCTAACAGTAAAAAAGTTGGGGGAGAGAAAAAGACTTGTGAAAGTTATGCAGTTTTGGACATGTTTCAGGCACTTATATATATAATATATATATGAATGAATGAATGATGAGAAAAATGTCAGCTGATACCACAAGTAGGTGTAAATGTGGGACTGGACCAGTAGAGAAAGATGAGTTATGGAGGACTATACAAGTGAATCATTTGTATGGACATGAGAAAGCCAAGGAAATGAATGAGGTCACCAAGGGAGAGAGCTGAAAAAAGAAAAATAAGGACAAATCTGTTGACAATGTCTACACTTAAGGATTCAGAAAAGGAGCACCTACTACATGCCAAGCACTGTGCTAAGCACTTTCCAAATATTATCTCAAATGCTAAAAATCTGAGTTTTAAAAATTATTTCTTAAGAAAATCATTGAGAAATTTTTTTCTAATACATACTTAAAAGTATGTCACATAGACTTTTAAGTATGTATTAGAAAATTTTTTTTCAGAGAGCTCATTGTTAAATTTTTACTAGCATAATCCTGAACTCTGTTATTAATATTTTGCAGAAAGGAAACTTTAGATATGTGATTTCAGTGATGTTGGAGATCCCCATTGAAGAAATCCCTCTACCAATACAAGCCAACAATTGTTCTAAATTTACTGTCCTCGAGAATTACATGAGGGTTAAAAAGTTAAATGATCTACCCAGGTTCCCATAGACAGGATGGATCTGAGGCAAAACTTAAATCTTGGTATTCCTGATTTGAAGGATGGCCCTCCATCCCTTAGACTGCGCATCTCTCTATATAACTATCTAGTGGCATTCATTAAGAGTGGAAGTCATGATTGGTAGAAATGACCTCAGCTTAAGTCACAACACATACTACACATCATTCTGCCCAATTCAGAGCTAAAGAGATCATGGGGTCAGTCATATAGCTGGTAAGTAAAAGGGACAGAATTTGAACCCAGGTATTTAACTTCACATCCAGCATTATAGCTGTTGTAACGTTCCATCCCTCAAGAAATCAGGGAAGTATGTTATATATATATATATATATATATATATATACATATATATACATATACATAGATGTGTTTATATAAAATATATTTTATAACTAAATACAAAATAATATGTATATATTATATTATATTTATATATGAAGAAGGATTTCCTTCTAAACTTATATTTTAATAAATAAATTTCTCTAAGAAAAAAGTACCTATTTGGGATTTTCAAAAATTGAGCTTTAGTTACCTAGAAAATGTGTCAGTCTGGGTCTACTTCTTCCTTCCTTGGGTATACTGAACAGTAAGGCATTTATTTTTTAATGATTTGACCAAATAAAGGGGGCACTAGTGAGGTACAATAGAAAAAGCACTGATTGGACCCTAAGACCAGGGTTCAGATCTCACCTCCACCACTTAGCAGTTGAATGACCCTTCTCCTTGGTTTAGGGTGGGTTGTAAGGTGAGCAGAGTGGACTAGATGGCCTTTGGGTCCCCCTCCAGCTCTAGAACTGTGATCATATGAATGTCACCATGGATGGTGTATATCTGCCCAAGAACTGTTATTAACAATAGTGAAATATTGGTTCAAAATAAGGTTTAAAAAAAATCCTAGAACAGGCCTTAATCTAATTGAAAAGCCGTTCCAGTAGTGAGAGTGTGGGGTAGTTTTTTTTGATTTTTGATATTTTTGGTTTAAAAAAAAAAACTTGCTTTTAAGCGTTATTAAGCTTTTTTTTTTTCCCACCCAGAAGTGAAGAAAGCCATCTGTGAGAACCTGTTTGCATGTTTGTTTTCTACAATAAAATGCAAAACACTTCTTTCCTGTTAGCGGATTATGCCATATGTCAGCCCCCATAACAGAATCAGCACGCTTATTAATGAACCCAATCTGAGGCAAAAATTGAGAGAGATTTAAGGAACTGAATTTTTGCTTCAGCATTTTAGCCAGGAAAACTTTTGGTTAGACAAGGCTGTTGTGCTTGGAGAGCGGAAGCTTTGTTTTTACTTTGAAATCATTCGCTTGGCAGGGAACAGAGAGCAGGAGGAGAAGAGGAGGCAGCGTTTGGATGGGGGGGAGGTTAGTGAACACACACACACACACACACACACACACACAAATACATATACACACACAACCTGTATTTAAGGACTATCCATTCTTCCTGACTAAACCCACAATTGAGATCCACACTTTTTGATGCAATGAATCTTTCAGTGACAGGTCTAGATTTTCCAAGGACACTAATTAGAGAGAGCTTGACAGCAGAGGCTCATAGAAATATAGTGGCAAGCTGGGGTTTTCTGTAGGCTCAAGCAATGCCCTGGAGGGCAGACCTTTTGCTGAGCATCCTGGTCATACCCAGCCTCTGCCTCTCTCTGGGCTCTCTGGGGTTACTTGCCCAAGGTATGTGGCTAGGAAGTATCAAAGAATCCTCTCTAGAGACCAATCTAGTCCAAACTTCATATTTTACAAGTGAGAAAAAATACTAAGGCCCCAAGATGTTAGTAACTTGTCCAAGGTCACACAGACACATAAGCATCCAGGGAGATTTTGACCCTGCTCCTAAGACTTTGAAGTTCTCAGATCTCTTTCTACCTGATCAGCCTACCTCACATTGGCAAATATAGTCCTTTTCCCCTTTGTAGCAAAAGGAGACCTCGACAGAAGGGCTCACCCCCACCCCCTTCCCCATTTTTCTTCCTCACCTGTGTTTTAGTTTTATCTTTTATTTTATTGGTTGACACCCAATTAAATTGGAAAACATTGCAATCCATTAGATTGCAAATTTCTTGCAGGCAGGAACTGTCTCCTTTTATGTTTGTTTCCCCAGTGCTTAGCACAATAATAAGTGCTTAACAAATGTTTATGGACTGTTTTTTGACATCAGCAGCCCCTGAGTATCCCAGCATCCCCTCTTTCTTTCCCATTAATGCAGACTAACCTCTTACCCCACTCTGCTGTATGTCAAAGCTGATATCTGTTTCCTTCCCATTCATTTCAATGGGCCTTGGTCTGAATTGGTCAGTCACTATTTATTGGATGCCTCAGCACCAAGAATACAAAGACAAAAATGAGAGTCTCCTAGCCTGCGAGGAATTTCTGGTTCATCAAGAGAGACAGCTCGCACTCTGAAAGTGTCATCATTTTGAGCAATTAGCAGGGCTACATTTTCCACATGTAAATCAGCCAATCACCAAGCATAGGTTAAATGTTTACTGGATGACACTCTGCTAAGCAAAGGAGATTCAAGGGAAAAACAGACATTCCCTGCCCTCAAGGAACCTGCAGTCTAAACAACTTCATATGCGTTAGAGAGCACACACTAGGATGGATGGAAAGTTTAGATCAACTGTGATCCCTGATTTTGTGGGGCTAATTTGAAGGATGAGTAGCTGGGATAAGCAATATTCTGGGTGATTATAAAACAGAGTGCTGTGTGAAGGCCTGGATAAAGCCTTTCCTGGACTATTTCCCCCCAAAGTAGCTTGTATTTTTTTTATATACGTATTTATATAATTCTTTTCTTTCCAATAGAGTATTAGTTGCTTGAGGACAGGGCTGTTTTATATTTTTGTGCCCCAGTTTCTAGAATAGTACCTTATATAGAGAATCTAATCAGATGCCTTTTGAATGATTTTAATTGATTAATTATTTAATAAAAATTAAATAGTTAATAATGCAAGGTATTAGGGGAAGGTCATTAAGGGTCATCAGAAAAAGCATATTAGAGGAGGTTGACATTTGAGATGGGCTTTCAGAAGTGGGTAGGACTCTAGGAAGAAAGGAATGATATCCCAGCCTGAATGGGCAAGGCCATGGCTTATGTGTTTGAGGAACAAAGTTGTCTAGTTTGGTTTGGTCGGTCCCTGAAAAAGAGCTGTAGGAGAAAACGTTAGGAAAGTAGAACGGTCCCTCATTAGAAAGGTCCCAGAAGGCCCCTCCACCTGGGAGTCCCTGCAGAGTGTAAGCTAGGAGTGACATCTGTCCATGCGCACTTATTAATTGCCTTTTCTGTGCCAGGTCCTGGCACTTCAGAGACAACAAATGAGATGTCCTGGACTTTACAGAGTTTATGTTCTACCCGTATTAAGGTCCTGGCAGGAGTGGGAAGACATGTAGCAGTAACAGAAGGTCGGTTTCCTTCTCTCCTCCATCCTTGTAAAATAAATACATCATGTTTGCTTGACATTTGAAAGAAAAGAACAGCGAAGGGAAGTGTTTTATGAGCATCAATGGTACCTGCACCTGAGGGATGAAAGGCGCAGGATTCAGAGCCTTGGAGGAGGCCCCAGGCCCCCAAACCTGCTGGGGCTTAGAAAGCTTTCCCAGCCCCCGGGCCGCTCCCTGCCCTTGTTATCTCCCAGGTATGTGGGTTCCTGCATCTGTTGCCACAGTTACCTGTGCTCCCTTATTTAAGTACCAGACTCAGAATGGGAAACGAGGAAGCCCAGCCCCTGCTGCCCGTGGCCAGACCAGAGAGCCCAAGGTCGCTAAAGATCAGGAAGCTGACCAGGAGCCCAGAGGGTCTGTAGTTAAAAAGGCAAGCCTCCCCAAAGGGGCACCGAGCCCGAGCCTTGGCCCGGACAGAAGGGGAGGCCCCCTTGCTGCTCCACTAATGACTGATTCCGGCCTTGGCTGGTTAGTGCAGTTGGTTGGAGCACTGTGCTAATGAGGTCAAGGTCATGGGTTTGATCCCAGTCTGGGCCAGGGAGCTTCCCTCTGTTGCTTGGCCACAGATTGTGTGCCCCCGACCTTGGCCAGCTGTCTCAAAAATTCCGCCCCTTTGTGGCAGGAGAACAAGATGAGAGACTCTGAGTGGCGGGTTCCGGTCCATCTTGACTGGTAATGGCTACCCTGATATAGCACTTTGAGGTTAAGGCCCCCCGGTATTTTTATTGTCACTTTACAGATGAATCGTATGTCTACGGCCAGGAAACTAGCAAGTCTTGTGTGTGAGATTTGAATCCAGGTCGCTCTTGGAAAGTCCGGTCTCCTTCCACAAAACCAAAATGCTCCCAGCTGAGAAGAAATGCGTCCTGCTGTAAGGCCCAGCTAATGCATCCTTTGCATGCAAAAGGCACCATTCTAGCAGAAGGCAAGCCGGGCACTGAGTGGTATCAGGTCCAAGGAGGGAGCCCAAAGCAACGCTCATTCGTCTGTGCAGTAATATTTGTGGGAGGAAGACCCAGAGACCTACAGCACTCCAAGCTTGTTTCCTTATATATGGAATGAAAGATTTTCTCTAGTGTCCAGATGATCTCTGGAAACATCCAGCCCCAGACTTAGTGAGTGTCAGCCGGAAGATTTTGTGTTTTGTCCTAAAAGCCGTAGGGAGCCCCAAGAGATTTTTGAATAAGGAAATTACCTGGACAGATTTGTGCTTGGGTGGGTCAGTTGGAAGGATGCAGTGTAGACAGAGCACCTTTAGGAGGCAATCCTAAGGACAAGACTAGAAGATAAGAGCCGGAAGGGAGGCTTTGGTGAGTGTAGGAAGGGGAGGGTAGAAATTGTGACTCAATCAGTGGGTGGATGCAGGATGTATGGAAGTAAAATCAAAAAGAGGCTAGGCCAGGTAATTGAGACTTGAATTAATGGTGAAGCTTTGGGAAAAGTTAATAAATACAATGAAAGTTCTATAATGGACAGATTCTACTGGTGGTGGTGTGGGAGGTAACCTAAGGAAGGATGGTACTGGAAGCTAAGAGACCTTTTAGGAGGAAGTCATTGCAACCATGTGACCGTGTTCGGGCAGTGGGAACATGAGGGCAAGGATGGTAGCTCTTGATGGCCAGAACTTAGCCACCAGTTGGCTATGGGGGAGTGGCATTGGCGGGTGACGTCCAGGACTCGGCCTCCAAAAGGAGCGAACCAGAGAATGACAACGATGATAACAGACTGGAGAAATGAGTACGGGAACGGGGTATGCAAGGGGTGTGAGTTGGGGAGACTGAGACTCATTGACTTCCAAGGTCAATTCTGGCTCTTACCATTCGTTCATTTTCTTATTTCTCAAACACTAATGAAGTGACTGCTCCGTGCAAGACACCAAAGAGACAAATTAAATGGGAAACTAGGTCCCTGTAGCTGTTTTCTTTGAAATCTGTTCACAGGCCTTTATAAAGTGCCTGCTGTTTACCAGGCACTATGCTAGGTAGGCACATACACAAAAGCAGAAAGTCCCTTTCCAAAAGGAGTTTACATTTTGTGATGAAAATCTATTGCAATGAAAGGAAAAAAAAAACATTGAAAGAAATCAGAGCTCCATCCGCAAAGTAAAATGGGGTCCCTCCTTTCAAACAAGGTATCTGAGGGATCCTTTTAAGGTCCCTCTGCTGTCTGCTAACAGCTTTCTCCCTCCTCAGTTTACCTCATTATCTGATTACCCTCAACTTTTAATAGGCACCTTACAAACATTTCTTGAGTTGAAGATTTGAAAGTGGAATTTTTGGAAATTGGAAAACTGTAAATGTTTCTGAACAGATACTAATATGAATAGGATCATAGATTATATTGTTAAAAAAAATCCTGCCAAGTTTAGTGATGCTGTGCTGCAGGTAAACCTGGGACTCTGCAGTGGGAGAGGAGGGCACAGGGAGCTTTTCCCACAGTTTACTCAGATTCAGGTCTCGGCTCATTTCCTTCTTTCTTATCTACAGTGGTGCTCCTGTGATAGCAATAGCTTGTTATTCCTACTGCTGAGGAGCTAAAGTTTACAAAAGACTCATGGCCAAGCTACCCTGTGAGGAGCAGAGTGCAAACTATTATGATTTCATTTTCCAAATGGGAAAAATGAGACTGAGGGACTCAGAAGGGCAAGTGAGCCTTGCTCATGGAACTTGGAGTCAGGAAGAGCCGAGTTCAAAATCCCTCCTCAGATACTCACTGGCTAGGTGACACTGAGCAAGAAGTCATTTAATCTCCCAGTTTCTCCACCTGTAAAATGGGAACAATAATAATATCACAGGCTTGTGAAGATCAAATGGGATAATGGGGGGGTGTGCTGTCCCCAAAGGCTTTCTGCAGTTTTAAGCTATTAAAACGAGCTTAATAGCTTTAATCTAATTAACTTAATCTATTAAAGCTTGAAACTACCCCAAAGCTTCTGGGACACCCTTTACATATAAAATGCTTTGATAAAGTGCTGTATAAATGTTAGCTATGATTGTTATTATTAATAATGTGTATTGGAGGCAGTAGTCAAGTCATCAGTCTCCTGACGCCAAGTTCAGCATTTTTTTTGCGGTGCCAAATTAGCCTCCCCCCTCCTCCCTCTTTCCCTCCCTTTCTCCCTTCCTCCCTCCCCCTCTCTTTCTCCCTCCCTCCCTCTTGCTCTCTCCCTCTTCTTCCATCCATCCCTTGCTCTCCTTCCCTCCCTCTCCTCCCTCCCTTTCCCTCTCTTCCTCCATCCCCCTCTCCTCCTCCCTCCCCCCCCTTCTCTCCTTCC
>JAJPUD010005071.1:45689-64749 GCA_023553655.1 Myrmecobius fasciatus | reverse complement strand
GCCGGGCCGGCGGGGGCCGAGCGGGCTGGGAGCCCCTCCCCCACGGCCGGGCGGCGCGTGGCCAGCTTGTTATGGAGCACATGCTCTGCAGATTAGCCGCGTGTCCGGCCAGTGGAACATGTGCTCCATCAAAAATTAAAGCGTCCTGTGTGAAGGCTGGAGCCCGAGACGTCAGCTGCCACTGCGCCGCACACAGGGAAGCCCCCGGGCCCATTACCATAGGTTGCGGCAAGTGTTCCTCGGTGCCAGCAGAGTTAAATAATGCAGCTCGGGCAGATGGCAGCTCCTGCCGCGGCGCGCAGATGTGGCCTCCGGGCCCGGAGCATGCTGGAGCCGAGAGCTGTCGGGAGCAGTCCCAGCCCAAGCCCGCTGTCCCTCTCACCTTTTGTGCCTGGGCCGCGGGGGGACAGCCAGGAACCGAGGAGGCTCCGGGAGCGGAGCCGGAGGAGGGCCCCCAGAAGGGACCGCGGGCGGAGGCGGGGGGGGGGCAGCCCCTCCCCCCCTTACTACCCCAGGAGGAGGCTCCGAACATCCCAGGGCGGCGGCGCAGCATGAGACTGAATGGACGCAATCCTCCTCCAAAATCAATGCAAGCGGCTGACCCCGCGGTCTTACCTGCTGAACCCTGTAGGGCTTGGAGCGCTCACTCAGCAAGCACCTACTACGTAACAGAACTTGGCAAACATCTGATCTCTGCCTCCGAAGAAACTCTCGTTCTGTGATGAAAATTCAATTCAGTAACGTGTAAGTGCCTACTGTGTGCCGGGCACCCCGCTAAGCATCGGGGATACAGAAGGAGACAAAAGACAGTCCTTCAAGGAGCTTACAACCTAATTGAGGAGAGAACACACAAATATGTGCAAAACAAGTATGTTCAGGATAAATAGGAAATACTTCTTTTAAGGAAGGCACTCAAATGAAGAGGGGTTGGGGAAGTTTCCTGTAGAAGGCGGGCTTGTAGTTGGGATTTGAAGGAAGCCAGGAAGCTCAGTAATCCGAGTGGAAGAGGGGGAGCTGTCCAGAAATGGGAGACAGCCAGAAAGAATTCCTGGAGCCCAGAGATGATGTGTCTCGTTGAGTTTGATGGCAGAAGATCAAAGAGTCCGTGTTGGGGAGAAAGGTATAAAAAGACTGGAAGGCAGGAAGGAACCAGCTTATGGCGATCCCAAACTTGCTACATCAAGAATTGAAATAACAGCCTGGGAACATGAGGGTACTCGTCAAACTTAAACCTTTAAGGACAGGAACGTCTCGTTTTGCATTTGGAATCCCCTCTGCCTAGCGCACAGAGCATGATGTGCAAGAGGCATTTAGTAAATACTTCCTAATTTGGTTGATGAGCAGATCTCTTCATTTCTCAGCTGTAAGTAGCAGGTGAATGATGACTAATCTTCATAGGTAAAGGGAGTTTCTGTACCAGGGAATTCCCAAAGCCAATAAAATCACTTTGTCGTTCATCATTTTTCACTCATGTCCAGCTCTTCGTGACCCCATTTGGAACCTTCTTTGCAAAGATCCTAGGCCATTTCCTTCTCCAGCTCATTCTACAGATGAGACAATTGAGGCAAACAAATGACTTGCCCAGGTTCACACAGTTAGGCAGTTTTAAGGTCAGATCTGAATTCAGGAAGGTAAGTCTTCTGATTTCAGGTTTGACATTCCATCCCTTGCACCACCTAGCAACTTCAATAAAATCTTACGTCTACCAAAAAAACAAAAATAAATAACAAACATTATGTTCTAGGTGCTGGGGATCACAAACAGTTCCTTCCCTTTACAAGTTTATATTCTACCAACCACAGACAGAAGCTACAAGTAAGTTAGATGGACACAGCAAAGAAAGGAGGGTCCAGAAAGGGTTTTTTTTGTTTGTTTGTTTTGTTCATTCTTCTATGAACTCTTTATCATCTTAGCTGATGTGGGGATAAACCTAAGAGGGAAGTGGCTAGAATTCAGATACAGGTGCAAAGGCAATAGCTTTCAGAGACGATGATGATGCGGTAGCCTCTTCCTCATGTCAAGGGCATCCTGCATGTCTCAATTTGCTGAATTCCTCTGCCTTAGGATTCCATAAATGTGGCAAAAAATCCACTTAATCCACAGAATATGCTTCCTCCAACTTCCACCAATCAGACGTAGCCTGAACCCAGAAGTAATGGAGAAAGAGAAAAGAAAGATTTTAATCTGATTTTTCTTAAGCAGCAGCATGATAAATGTGGAAATGTGTTTAGAAAAATTGTACATGTTTAGCCTATACTGGATTACTTGTTGCGTAGGGAAGGGAGGAGGGAGAAAAAATTGGAACACAAGGTTTTTGGAGGTGAATGTTGAAAACTATCTGCATGTATTTTGAAAAATAAAGCTATTATTATAAACAAGCCAAAAAAAAGAGAGAGAAAGGGAAGAGAAGGGAGGAAACATGAAAAGGGAATAGCATTCACAAAGTATATTCATCTTTCTGTCAAAAAGAGAGCCAGTCTCAAGTTCCCCAATCTTGAGAGTTGTGTGAAAAATAAGGCTGTGAGTTACAGTAGCAGGGGGTATGAATAAGTGTAGGTAGTTATTATAGGGGTAAATGAAAAGAACAGAACTGTGTAGACCAGACTCCTTCATTTCTCTGTTTTTAGTTCTTCATCATAGCCATCTGGGCCATTCAATGTAAGGGTAAATAACCCTATAGAATATATATACTTCTGGCTTCTGAAGACATGATTGTATAATGGCATGAATAGAAATTCCATAAAAACCCAAGCTATCTTCCACCTACTCTGTTTAAGAAGGCAAAAAGAAATGTAAAATACATTTTGGAAAGGTTTCTTTTAAAGGGAGTACACATAAATGAAGCTTGGAACCTGAAGAGTTAAACACTAAGCTACTTGGAAAATGTGTGGTCATGGGCCCAACTCATATAAAAATGATTACAGTTGTTAGAATTATCAATGATGATGTCATAGCTTAAAAGAGTTTTTCTTAATATGTTTCTTCTCCCATTAGAATGTAAGTTCCTTAAGGGCAGGGACTGTTTCTGCTTTCTCTTTATATCACCAGAACTTCATTCAGTTCCTGACACAGGAATACATGTTGGTTGATTGATTAGACCATAATGTATTAGAGTTGGAAGAGACCAGTCATTTATTTTATAGGGGAGAAAAGTGAATCTGAAAGATTCCAAGAGATTCAGAGATTTGCCGGAGCCATAGCTAAGAAGTGGCAAAGCCAGGGCTTGAACTCAGGTCTCCTGGTTCTCAAGCTCTTTCTACTAGGCCATATTGTATTCCCGTCTTGCCATCCCCATTAGAGACACTCAGTGTCAGCTTTTATTGTCTTAATTTTGATTGTGTGTAAGGACTGTGACAGTTTCATAATCTAGCACCAGGGAAATCGAGTTAAAAGTCACCGAGAGCTTGCTGATATAATTGGAACCAGCAGGGTCCGTTGCAAACACCAGTGGACCGAGAATCCCAAACCTGGCTCCGTCTCCCCACCCCACCGGTGACTTGCCAAATGACCTTGAACACGCCACAAACTCTGGGCATCTCCAGCCCCACTGCAGGCGTAGGGTAGGAGAGTGTCGGCTCCCTAGGTGCTCCCCAGGAGTGGGGCCCCCAGAAAGTTTAAATAATAAAGCTGGGGGAGCCCTGCAGCTAGCCACTGCTAATCTTCAGAAGAAAATTGTGATGGGATAAACTCTTAGAGCTAGGACTGGATGGGACCTCAGAGATCCCAGAAACCCTCCACTTTACAGAGGAGGAAGCTAAAGAAAGCAGGTTTAAGTGACATACCCAGGGTCATACAGCTGGTACATGACTGAGGCTGGATTCGAACTCAGGAGTTCCTGACTCTGAGCCTGGGCTCTGTCCCCTACGGCGCCCCTCAGTTTCCTTAGGAGTGGACCAAGTTTTCATAGTAATCAGTTCTATGTGCCCACTTGAGAATAATGGATTACTCTCAAGTAATCTCAGATTTAGTAACTGAGCTCTCAGAGTTCAGTCTCTGAATGCAATGGAGGATGGAGGAAACTTGACCTATCCAAAAAAAAAAACCTGGAAATTAAATCAAGGGGGCTAGGGGAGGGGGGAGGAAGAAGGGTCTAGGGTGGAGAGTCATTTGTATAGTAGGAGTTTGCAAGGGAGCAGGGATTTTGATTATAATACAAGAAGTCTTTGATTAATCATGCCCGTATTTATTATCACAGATTAATTGTGCTGGGACCCTTGCATAGCTCAAGTCCTGTCTAGGGGAGGGGAGGATTAGAAAAACAAAGAGAAGAAATTACCAGACATTGGATGACATTGGCAACCCTGCCCTTAATGAGATCTGCTTCCAACCCCAGCAAATGATCCCGGTTGACAGTCTATTAGCATTTACATGGGACCTACAGCCTTGGTCCATGTAGATAAGGAATCATTGTAAAATGCTACTTTTCTTGACTGTTTGTGATGTACTCTGCTCCGTCTGGAAGAACGACCCCATATCTAGTCTGCTGGATGTCAGGTCCCAAAGTAAGAGATTACAGGATCATAAATCATAAAATATAGGCTGGAAAAGACTTCAGAAGCCATCTAGTCCAACCCCCTTAATTTACAGGTGAGAACTTAGACCAACTCAAGTGACTTGAGACCATAAATGGCAGCTTTAGAGCTCTGAGGCCATTGGATCCACCCCACTCATTTTGTGGCTGGGGAAAATGGGGGCCAGAGATGTCAGCCAGATTACACAAGATCTCCCAAGGAGGAAACATCAGAGAGAGACTGGATGTAAATGAGGAAGCATGGTGCTTACTTTCTGACAAATCAGAGGTGGGATACGGTCCCTCAGAGAAGCAGGTGTTCTACCCCTAAAATTGGAATGATAGATGAGTTCTAAGAAACAGTCTTCCTCACCAACGGACTATGTGTTGGCCATCCTGGGCTAAACAGAGCCTACTCCTTCATCATTCAAGGGAAAAATATTGATAATTTCAATTGTGGATAGATTTTTGAGTAGCAAGTCCTCTCTCTGGGTATTTTTGGGTGCTTGTCCCCAGTTGCAGACCCCAGGAAGGATTCTGGCTCTTGTGTCTTAGGATAAAACACCGAGTAAGATTTAAGCCCGATGCTCAGTGGATGATTTTGTTTCCATTAGCCTAATGCTTTTGCGGTTTCACTTGAGGTCATGAGTGGATTATTTTTGTTGCATTAGTCCATCAGCTGTCAGCTCTATCAATACCACATAATTCATTCACTACCACGTTTTGTTTTTGTTTTTTAAAGAAGAAGCTATAACCGTCAGTGCGTGTATGAGGCCACTTTTTAGAAGTTTATTTAGTTGATTGCAGGTTGTCAGACTATCTCAATCTTCTTCATCCTCAATGTCATGAGGGTCACTTATGGATCAGCCATGATCTCGTAGGCTCAAGTGATGACTAGACAAGTCCTTTATCCCCAGGAAGACATATGGAAAAAAGAGTAATAAATCCCCAGTGTCTTTACTATTGCCCTTCAAAGGACTGAGGTACATGCATGGCATTTATCATTTAGATAATACAAGAGACACAGGAATATGAGCGATGTTGTTAGCTTAACAAATTTGTGGTAAGGAAATTCACTCCATTCTCTCGATGATATCTCATTTACAACTTAGTAAGTCCTAAGAAGTTCCTTGGTACCCAGAAGCTAATTGACTTTTCTGGGATCTCATAACTAGTAAACATCTGAGGTTAGATTTGAACTCTGGTCTTTTTGACTCAAGAACAACAATCTTGGGGCAGCTAGATGACCAGCCCCTGGGGTCAGGAGAACCTGAGTTCGAATACAACCTCAGACACTTTACACTTCCTAGCTGTGTGACTCTGAGCAAGTCACTTAATCCCAATTTTCTTGACCTCCTCTCCCCCCAGAAAAGAAGAAAAACAATCTCTCCCCTGTGACAAGTCACTTCCATTTATAAAGGCTGGAGCTCTGGTTTTTATTGGTTTGGTTGGGGTTGGGCACCCAACTGTGATTCCCAATAAAGGAATCCCTTTTGGCACCTGGTCTGCAGCTTAGAATCTCAGAAATCTGCCCGGGACACTGAGAGGTTAAGATTTAGAGACCCTCACGTCCGAGCTCCTTGCTTTAGAGATGTATACCCAGCAAAGCCCACAGAGTCAGTATGAGTCACATCTGAACTCAGATTTCACTGCCCCTGAGGCCAGCTCTCTAGCCACAAATCCATACTGCCTCTCATACTTTCTCCCTTATTTAATGTGTATATATATATATATATATATAAATTTATAAATTTAAAAATAAATTCTAAAAGAGTAGTCCTCTTAGAAGGGGCCATCTCAAAGCTGCATTGAATTAATCCATACTGCCTCTCATACTTTCTCTCTTATTTAACATTTTTGTTTAATTTATAAATTTAAAAAGAGTAGCCCTCTTAGAAGGGGCCTTCTCAAAGCTGCATTGAAGTAAATATTAGCATCTTAAATATATGTCATGGGAATTGAGTTCAACAAGCATTTATTAAGTACCCAGTGCATGCATGGTATTAGGTTAGACTAGGGGCCATACTCCAGGACATTGAAGGATTCCTGATCCCACTAAAATGTAAATATGCCTTTCAGATGATGAAGAACTTTTGGGAAAGCAGAGTAACTGCTAAATTTACTGTCTGTGTTCCTAGATTTAAGTCCTTTTTCTGCCAGTTATCAAGTGTGTCACTTTTGCGATTATAAAACCAACAGACAGAACAGTATTGAAATTATTATGTTAAACTTAGAGTTGGGGGGGAAATAATCCCACTGTAGCACTCTCACTGGCTGGTCTGTTATTTATTATTAGTAGTATATAATAGGGCCTCTCTGATACAATAGAAAACCAGTGACTTTGGAATTGGACGACATGGACTCAGATCCCCCCAGTTCTGATATTTACTCTCTGCGTGACCTTATTTTCCCTGTGCCTCAGTTTCCTCAGCTGTCAAATGAGGGTCTCTAGTATCCTTCCTCCTCCAGATCTCTGATATTGTTATTGTACAGTCCCTTAGTACATGATGTGTATAATGTTATTTTTTTTGAAACAGCCATCATTGTTAATGTACTGCTGCCATGGAACACCTGCCTTCTGGATCTCCAGCAGTCCCAGTTCTTGCACAACATGCCATGATTCATAGCTACCTACCCTTGATAAGACTGAAAGTTTTCACATTTATACCTGATAGACCGTGTCAGCCAGCCAGAGAACATTTCCTTAGCCGCCACTCTTGTCTTGTTGTATCTCGTGTTAGGTTCTGAGTATACAAATGCCAAAGTGAATTCAGCTCTGCCCTCAAGAAGCTGACATTCTATAAGGGGAGACAATTGTGTCCCCATCCTTGTGCTAGGTGAGGGGGACACTTGCAAAGAAAGATGGTTCTCAAGAAGCATAAATGTGATCTTATTTGAAAGGCCATAAACAAGATGAAGAGGATGAATTGGAAATAAGGTTTGAAGGGAGCCCTGAAAGCTGGGCAAAGGAAGTTGTCCTTTTCTTGATCATCAATACAGAGCCACCCTAAAGTTTTTGAAACAGGAGTGACGTTATTTAATCCATAATTATTTAGTAATTGCCTACTGTGTGCCAGACTCCCAACTATGTACTGAAGATATAATACCATCTTTGTATTTTGATGGACCCATCATCAATTATGAGGGTCCCATTGATTGTTGGCTCACATCTTCTTGTCTCAATTTGTGTCCCTGTTTTCCCAAAGAAAATCCTTCCAACTTGTGGTTCTTTAGGGATGGGCTTGACTGGTAACATCACTGGAGTAGGGAATTCTAGGGAATTCCAAACGATGTAAATCAGCTCCACTCTGGAACTTGTGCTGGAAGCAGTCTTCCATTCTGTTTGGTTATATTGCCCTAGAGTATGATGATATAAGTGGGAAAACAACTTAAATATAAGGAAGCATCCAAATCAAGAACAGTTAGCTGATATTAGGTGATTTGACATATATGGACAAAACAAGAGTGGGAAACTAAATCTTGTCTTCACTATCAGTAGGATGCTTCTGCAGCAGGGAGCCATAAGACACGTGTAAGCACAGAAGAAGATAATAAATACCCCATGAGACTTAAGGTCATTTAATGCTGTGAAATTCCATATAGCTACCCTAGTCAGGAAGGAGACTGGCCTCCATAAGCCAGTCTCTAATGCTTCCATCAGCCAGAACCATTCCCACCTAAAGTCTTTTTCTCCTTCATTATTTTATCACAATTAAATGCGTTATTATAAATCTAATATCAGACATCAGGGTGACTAACTAGATTTGCTTTCCAAATGTTTACATTGAAATAAATGTCAGCAGAGAAGGTATCCTAATTTTCTAATGAGTTTCTCCAATTCTCCGTCAGAATTTTTTTTTCTATTTTCATTCTTTTTTTCTTTTGCAAAGTCACATTTAGCTAATACTCTGAATCTGTTCTTAACTTGCATTATTTCAAAAAGAGCTTTCTATTTTTAAATTATTGATATCAGTTACAATATAGTATTATATTTCATCAATACATTCCAGTTTTATCAACCATTTCTCTGTTGTTGAATATTCAAGTTTCTTTCTGGGATTTTTTTTTTTGCAGTTAAAGAAAATACTGTTATGAACATCTTTCAACAATTTCTGTTTAGGTTTGTTGTTGTTTTTTAATGACAGTCATATAAATAATCCCAACAATGTAATTATTAAGTTAAACAATGGTAATTTTTCTAACTTTTAATGCATATTAATAGATTCTTCTCCAAAAGAATTCTACAAGTGCAGCTCTCATAGTAGCAAATGTGTGCCTGTTTCTTCACATCCCCACCAGCACTGAGTTTTCTCTTTTTTTAAAAAAAAATTATTTTTGCCAATTTGTTGGCTGTGAGGGTCTGCCTCAGAGTTGTCTTTATTTATATTTCTTTGGATGTTGGTGAATTTAAGCATCTTTTTTCCCAAATAATTAGCTATTTTTGTTACCTTTTTTAAAAAAATGCCTCTTTGTATCCTTTGAAAAGCACTAACAAAGTGCTCTACAACCAGGATAGTAAGGCCTTTTAAGCTGTTTCTTCAAAACTCATAAGGGTAAAGGATAGAAGAGCTAGGAAGAAAGGACAATTCTTACATTTATTAACAAAGTCTCCTGAGTAAAAAATATATATATAATTAAAACCTGAAAAAATTATTTGGATTGCAAGATTTGTTTTGGCCAAAAGGTCCCAATGACATTTTCCCACTGGTTTTAACCATGTCCTTTCCTACTGACTGTTATCTATTTTACCGGCTAAGAGAACAAAACCATCTGCCCAAATCCTTTGTCCCATGGATATTAATGAAAACCTGAAACACCTTGGTTGATTTTTATTATATCCTGGCATCAGGTCCTTGAACTTATTACTGGAAGAGAACTTAGAAACCAGCTCATCTTGATACTTTCATTTTTCAGAGAAGGTAACTGGAAGGCAGGGATTTGTGCAGAGAATAAAGAACAAAGCTGAGGTGTTTTCAAATCCAATTTCATCTATACTGGTTCATAACTGTGCTTATAATTAATCTAACCTTTCAAATATATGCGTATATTTATCCTGTTCGAGTTGAGGACATCCCCAAGTCTCTCCTTCTTGGTATCATCCTCATCCTCAAGTTTCCATATCATTTTTTTCCTCCTTATTTTCCTCCTCTTTGTCAGTCATATCTATGAATGGATCAGATGGCCTTTGAAATGGAGCAAACTCAACAGATTTTTATTGAGCACCTCCTATACTCCAAGCATTCAAATATATGTGTATATGTGTAGAGATGTATGTATCACTTATATGTATACATACATGCATGTGTATATGCAAAATGTGTATATCTATACACACATATATGTATGTATATATTTTTCCAAATAATTAACTATTTTGTATGTGTATATATAATGTATTATGTATGTGTGAGAGTATGTATATATATATGTGTGTGTGTATGTTTGTGTATACATGAATAGATGTATGTATCACATATATACATACATGCATGTATATATATGTTTATATACAAAATGTGTGTGTCTATACATACCTATATGTGTGTATAATTTTCCCCAAATAATTTAACTATTTTGTGTGTGTGTGTAAATATACATATATATATAATGTATATATATATGTATGTGTGTGAGTGTGTATATATATATATATATGTATGTTTGTGTGTATTTATATATATATGTGTGTGTATGTATGTATGTATACACTTACTTGTGTGTATGTATATCTAAGGTTGAATTGCAGTTTTAAGCCTGGAGTGAACTGTCTGGAAAATGGTTCTTCTAAAAAATGCACATATCCTTACAAAAAAGGCAACTTTTGGAGTAAAATAGTTTTCAAAGCGTGCAATCTGCGCCTCGGCACTGCGGCTGTGTTAAAGGTTTAGCCATTTTCCCACTGTTCAGACATCCCTGCCTTATCTCCAGAGCTTACTCAGCATGTCCAAAGTATTGAAAAACAGACGAATGATCAAGGAATTTAGGAAAGCGCTCCCTCCCCAAAGCCAGGGGGATATTCTTGAGAAGGGAGCCCAGGGAGGGAGAAAGCATGAAACTTATTTAACAAGAAAGATTGGAGGCAGGTAATCTACATAATATATCCACCGGCATTAAGACTGTCATCCCGGTCCGGCGCGGGGGTGCGGGTTTTGCAAAAGCTGCCTTTCACTGTCGGTTCTAATAAAGAGTGTTGGTCAGCTGAAATTCCCTGGGAGCGCAGAGTGATGTTTCGTGAACTGTGTGTGCCTGAGGCCTCTCATGCATGATTTAAACTGCTTTGTAGATGTCAATAGGTGGGAAAGCATCGGATCCCTTGTAGACTTCGCCAAATCCTTCAAGATGTATATTCGGCGTAGAAACCGTGCTACGCTTTCAAGGCCACTGACGAGTGCGGGGGGCTTTCTGGTTTATTATTTTTTTTTTTACATCTGCCTAACTTGGGGTTTAAGGTGTTGCCAGCAGCAAATTGTCTACGTGTGCGTGACTTGCTCCGGTTGGCCAATGAAAACCTTCCTTAAAGAAACCTTTGCCCCCGAGAAAACCCCATGGCAATCAGAAGCAGGAACACGCTTGCAGGTTGAACGTCCTTCAAACTCCAGTGCTTCCATGTGCATCTTTTTGTTTTTTGTTTTGTTTTTTCAGAGCCAAATGCTTTAGCCAAACGTGATTTTTAGGGGAAAGATCAAATGTAGTAAGTGGATATCAATAAGCTGGGGGGCAAAGGTCCTTTTTTCAACCAAGGAACATCTGGCTTTTAATTAGAATTATCCTGTTCAGGATGAGGACGTCCCCAAGTCTCTCGTTCTTGGTATCATCCTCATCCTCAAGTTTCCCTGTCATTTTTTTCCTCCTTATTTTCATCCTCTGTCAGCCGTATTTATGAATAAATGGGATGGCCTTTGAAATAGAGCAAATTCACCAGATTTGTATTGAGCACTTCCTGTATTCCCAAGCACTGAGCTGGACTCTGGGGACACAAAAGGGAAAAACCAACAAACATGAATTGCTGCCTGCCCTGGAGGATCTTATACTCAGTATTAGTGTGCCATTATACAAGAGATTCAGTCTAGCAGCATGGATTAGGAATCGCTTTTGGAATAAGGGAGACAGAAAGATTCAGCCATTTGACCAGGCCCATGGAACCCTGTCTGTGCAACCAGACAGCTCTTTAGAAATGTAATATGCAAAAAAGATGCTGATAATCCATTAATTGAGAAAGTTCCTCCCTGGAAGCTCCCTGTATCGATGAAATCACAAGTTCAGTAAAATGCACAACCCATGTTACATACAAACAACAGTTACACAACACACGTGTTACACGCAACACACACACACAGACCACCCTGGTTGATCTCATGGTAGGATCTTGCGTCCGTTGCTTTTCTTTCCGAAGTCTTCATTTCTTCATCTGTAAAATGTAAGATGGCAAGGCTATCCCGCATGCCCCCCCTAGTTCTAAAGTGTGTGTGCTTCCTTTTAAAATGCTACACTTACTTCATTTCAGTACATTTTGTTCCTCAGAGATGAGTTATGAAATCAGCTAATACCTTGTGGGTATTACAACACTTGCCTAGATCTACGGTTTGTGTGGCAGGTATTCCTTCCCATGATATAGATGGCAATCTCTCCATGCTTTCTCATCCTGTGAGACTTTTGTACGTGTTATCATAAATCCTTCTCCCCTCCCTTTTTATTGGGGGAAAGGAGTTCACCCTGAAAATGAATGCCAATGAACTGATTCAGAGCAGGCTTTTAAAAAAAATTTTTTTGACCAGTTTATCATTGTAGCAAAGAGTGTGTCAGTCAGTGAGTGTTGATTTAGTGCCTGCTGGGTTCCAGTCACACAAAGAAAGCTGTACAACAGCACCTACCTTCAAGGAGCTTCCAGAGAGAGAGCATGGAAACAGTTATGTACACACCAGCTGGGCACACGAGAAGTTGGGCATTTAGAGGGAATAATAATAACAGGGGAAAGGCATTGGCAAGGAGGGGCAGTCACCCACGTAAGTAGCGGTTTATTCCTGGCAGCCTGCGGGACTTGTTTTCCCTGACACTGCCTTGTTTGGGAGAACCGACGGGGGATTGCTTGGCTCGTATTTCGCGTGTGAGGGTAAGTTATATGATCGCTCGGTGACCGTGCCCGAAATGCACTGCCTGCACGTCCCCTCGCCGTTGCCCAACCCCAAGCTGGCTTGGAAGTCACTCCCCGGATTAGCGAGAGCTTTGAAGGTCTGGCCCCGGCGGGCTCATGTTCCATCGCTGCGGCTCCCCGACCAGGATGGGAGCCCGTTCCGTCTCGCTCTTAGCCCTGACCTCAGCACCGCTTGCTGCGGCTGTTGACAAATTTCAGACATCCAGGTTTTATCGGCGGAAGCTTTGAAGAGTGATGGATGGTTCTTGGAAGAGTTTGGCCCTCGCCGTAAAATGTCACCCGGCTCATTTATAACTCCGTGGTGTCCACGCGGTAAGCTTGGCTATCACCGCGGGCTATAGATAACTTGTCCTCAAGATGCTCCTTTCTCCCCGGTTCTTTCTGCAGCTGTCCTCGACCAAGACACAGTCGGCACATATAATATATGGTATGTCCATATCACGTACATAATATAATTACACATGTAATAGCTACCAACAAAGAGGGCCGCATGTCATCGCTCTCTGGGCTGACCGAAGTGGGCGGCAGGCCCATTATGGGAAAGGTGACTCTCCTGGAGTCCCTGAGCCCCGGGGACATTATTAAGTGCTAGAGAGCCTTGTTACAGCGTAAAGTTGGTTCAAACCAGTCAGGAGGGCTGCGTTCCCAGTGCCAGGACCGCGAGTCTCGTAGACACGAAGCCTCCCTTTCCATGGGGGGGCCTCGTGGGCCCCTGATCCTCCAGGGCCCCGAAGACCAAACAATGCCTTTCGTGCCCAGGATCGGTCCCCCGGGCGGCTCGGGGAGATGAGCAAGCCCGCTATTTTTAGCTTTCCTTTCTGCCTCTCCAGTTGAGCACAGTCAGTTTTGACACACTGTCCCAGTAATCTGATCAGCCATGCTGCTTTTAAATGAAGGTCTAGGGCCTGGCCTCTGCAGAGAGGGTGACAGCTGTCAGATACAGATAGTAGGCTGCAGATCCTGGCTGCTAAAACCCACTCATTCATTCCTGTTACAGATCATTGCCCACAGCTTGAAGCCCTGCTTTACAGTCCGCCGATTAGTTGGCAAGAAATCTACATACTGTATTAGCAAGGTCAACCACTGAGAGAAAGGCTCAGACTTCCACCCAGATGAACTATTTTTAAACTGATAGCTAGGTGTTAAGGCTGGTTATTCTGGAAGGTCTCGCTCCCCATCCCCATCCTCCTTCCTTAATTGTCTCTTTAAATAAATAAAATCATGGCGGTGGGATGTAATGGAGCCCTTCGGCGGCATTAATGGAAACCTCCTCCCCTCCCCCCTTTTTCTTTTAAGCCGAACTGCCTGAGAATGGGCCTTCTTGGTACCCCCAGGAAGCACCTCGGGGAGAGGCAGCATGGTTAGAATGCATTGCTTGTCCTAATCAAAATGAGTTTGGGAGCTCAACCCAGCACTTACTGGATGAAAGTGGATTTTGTACAAGTGCTCTTTGGCCATGAAGAGCTGATTGGGAGGCCCATAGCTGAGAGAGAGAAGAGTCACTGAAAGTACTGAAGTCCAAATTGCCTCTCACCGCCTCAGGAAGATGTGGGCAGGATAAAGATCGCTCTGTGTCATCCTGTCTGGCTTATGGACGCTGCTCCTCTGACTCACAGACCGGCTCTAGAGCCGGGAGCGCCCTCAAAGGCCATCTCGTCCAGATCTCTCCTTTTACAGCTGAGGAGACTGAGGGACTTTTAGGAGCACAGTTGATATTTGCAGGGGACCTCAAAGGCCATCTCGTCCAGATCTCTCCTTTTATAGTTGAGGAAAATGAGGTCCTGATCTCTTCAACTGCTTGTTTCCTTCTTCCCAAATTTTTGTTCAGTCACTTTTTTTTTGTTTTGTCCAATTCTCTACCATCCCAGTTGGGGTTTTCTTGGCAAAGATACTTGAGTGTTTTGCCATTTCCTTCTCCAGCCCACTTTACAAAAGAGGAAACTGAGGCAATAGTATTAAGTAATTGCCCAGGGTCACCCAACTCGCAAATAGTCTAAAGCCAGGCTTGAATCCAGGAAGATGAGTCTTCCAGACCCCAGGACTGACACTCTATCCACTGTGCAGTCTACCTACTGTGGCATGTATTTAAGCATTTTGCATTTATTCATTATGTATTTATGTAAGGACTTTCTGGGATCATTTGATTTTGTCTTTGTCTTAGCAGCCATGGCAAGCATTAAGGACCTGTTTGTTGTTTGATTGATCAGCGATTGCCTGGTTGGCTTTTCAGGGTTTGCATCCACTTCATTCCACTATCCAGAGCTTTGGAAACGTCACCCCTAAAAGACACGGCAGCCTCCCCAGCATTGACTCAGAACCCTGTCTAAGTCAGAGAGAGGCTTAAGCATCTGGATCGAAACCATCAGCTGTGTCCCCTTAGGGAAGTGTCGACAGGAAGGCCGAGGAGACAGAGACACAAAGGACAAAGCCCCCCATTAGGGCTTTTCTGACTTCTTGTGCAGTAAGGGAGCATGTGAGTGGCATCCCTGGCACTGCTGCCAGGGATGTTTCCAACTGTGTGTGTGTGTGGCATCCATGTGGAAGCTGGGCTGCTCTTTTACTCCTGGAGCTGCTATCTGTGAGACAGCTGAGAAACCCAAATGGGGAAGCCTTGGGGGAGAGGGGGCCCAGCTGCTGGGAAAGTGCCCCTCAAAGAAGCTCTAAGAGCGAGCAAAGATGACCTTTTGGCACAGGGAGGAGCTTTCTTCCACTTTTCTCCTCTCCCTTACCCATCTTCTTTTTGTTCCTTGCCCGTAACACCCCATGTTCCAGGTCTGCCTCTCCATTGACTGCCCCCCCCACCTCACCTCTGCCTCCTGACTTCCTTTAAGACTCAGCTCAAAGCCTCCTGCCCCACAAGAAGCCTCTCCCAGTCCCTGGGAATGCCCACCCAGATTGCTTCCTAACATATTGAGCACCTGTAGTATTCCCAGCACTTAGCACAGTACGAGGCATACAGCAGGCGCTTAATAAATGGTTGCTGGCTTTCAAGCACAGTTTTAGTCAACAAATTCAATGAAATTCAGTGAACCTTTATTAAGTGCCTATCATGTCTCTTATGCTGTTTTCCTGTGTGGCCTTGAGCAAATTGCTTAAGCTCAATTTAACTGTTTTTTCAGCTGTGAAATGGGGGTAATACCAAGAACTACCTCCCAGAGCTCTTGTGAGGATCAGGTGAGAAGCACTTAGCACAGGGACTTTCACAGAGTATAAGTGCTATATAAATAGGAGTTGTTATTGTTATTGTTATTACTATTACGGGCCTACCATGTCCGTGAGATTTGGACAAGTCATTTACCTTCCACAGGATCGTAGCTGTAGAGCCTAGCAGAGACCTTAGACACCTGTGAGTCCAACTCCTTCTTTTCACAGATGAAAAAACAGGTTGAAACATGAGAATTGTGGAAAGAGGTATAGAAGAATCGCACATGTTCAACATATATTGGATGACTTGTTATCTGGGGAGGAAGGAGGGTGAAAAAAAGGTTTTGCAAGGGGGAATCTTGAAAACTGTGCATGTGTATGAAAATAAAAAAACTTTATACACATGTGTATACATTATATGTATGTCCATATATACATATACACATATATATTTCTTTATATATTTAAGTATATATGAATATATATCTATATGTATATATAGCTTAGAGCGGTTGTCAATGAGTGACTGAGGCAGAATTTGAACTCAGATTTTCCTGGCTTCTTATCTAACCTTGTATCTCCTAGCCTCCTTCACCCACTGCCCTCCTCTGTGGCATAAAGGGATTGAACTAGATGGCCCTTGAGGTCCTGTGTGCACCCATGTGCAAGGTACTGAGCCAACCTAAAACATTCCCTGTCCTCAAGGAGCTTACAGTCTGTTGGGACATATACCACATGCACTGATAAGTAAATGCGAAGGATGTGCCAAATAAGGCAAAAATAATTTCAAAAGGGGATGAGTATTGACAACTTGGGGGCTCCTGGAAGCCCTCGTGTAGGAGGAAGCACCTGAGCTGTGTTCTGAAGGAAGTGAGGGATTCTGAGTCATGGAAGCAAGTGGATGGGGCAGGAGGGGGCGGGGTGTATTCCATGCTTGGAAGGGACAGAAGGAAGATGGATCCCCTGTGCAAAGATGAGCAAAGAAGAGATGGAATATTGGGCACAACCAACAGCTAACTGGTCAGTTTAAATATGACCAAGGGCTGAGGTGGAAGAACAGATAATATGAAAAAAAGACTGGAAGTGTAGGTGAAAGCTAGTAGATGAAAGCTAACAGAAAGATGAAATTCTGTTAAGGTTGTTGTATTGCATCCCTCTTCCCCCTTTGCATTTGTTCTGATATGAACAATTCCAGTAAGACATAGGGAAGAAATCAGGAATTTTGTGGACTCCCAAGCAAGGCTTTTTGTTCCATTTGTATCTATTTATCTGCTTACAAAAAAGTAACATGATTGTATAAAATTCATATTTTACATAATATTACATGAGAGAGAAAAAGAGGGAGGCTCTTTTTTAAATTTTATTTGCATAACATATGTGTGGGTAATTCTTCAACAATAACCCTTACATAGCTTTCTGTTACAAATTTTCCCCCCAACTCCCCACCCCTCCCCTACATGGCAGGATATCCACTACATGTTAATTATGTTAAAATATTGGCAAATCGAATATATGTATACATATTTCCAAACTTATCATTGTTGTGCAAGAAAAATCTTATCTACACAAACGATATATCAGATAAAGGAAACACAATGTAAGCAAACATCAATCAAGGAGTATGAGAATGTTATGTTGTGGTCCACATTTCACATCCCTCTCTCTGAGTGTATATGGCTTTCTTCAGTGAACAATTGGAGGTGGTTTGAAACATTTCATTGTTGAAGAGAGCCATGTCCATCAGAATTGATCGTCATATAGTCCTGTTGTTGCCGTATATAATGATCTCCTGGTTCTGCTCATTTCACTCAACATCAGTTCATGTAAGTCTCTCCAGGCCTCTCTGAAATCATCTTGCTGGTCATTTCTTACAGAATAATAATATTCCATAACATTCATATACCATAATTTATTCAGCCATTCTCCAATTGAAGGGCATCTATTCAATTTCCAGTTTCTAGCCACTACAAAAAGGGCTGCCACAAACATTCTTGCACATGTGGGGCCTTTTCCTTCCTTTATGATTTCTTTGGGATATAAGCCCAATAGAAATGCTGCTGGGTCAAAGGGTATGCACAGTTTGATAACTTTTTGAGCGTAGTTCCAAATTGTTCTCCAGAATGGCTGTATCCGTTCACAGCTCCACCAACAATGCATCAGTGTCCCAGCCCTCCCACATCCCCTCCAACATTCATCATTAACTTTTCCTGTCATTTTAGCCAATCTGACAGGTGTGAAGTGATACCTCAGGGTTGTCTTGATTTGCATTTCTCTGATCAATAGTGATTTGGAGCACCTTTTCATATGACTATAAATAGTTTTAATTTCATCCAAAGAGGGAGGCTCTTTAACATCAGAAGCAATGTACTTTCCTCTGTACCATTCTCTTGGACCTAAGTCCAGAATTTCTGAAGCTGAGATAGATAGATGGACAAATGGATGGACAGACAGATGGATGATTAAGTGGATGATGGGTGGAAAGATAGATAATAGATGAATGGAAAGATGGATAGATTGGTAGATGAGTAGATGGATTGCTCATAGAGACAGGTAGATAGGTAGAAAGATGATAGATGACTGGATAGATACAGATAATAGATTACAGACTACAAAGTGTTCTAAAAGTCTCGGTGCACCTTTAAGCATTAATAGCTTAAACTATTAAGTACTTAAACCATTTAAGCTTTTCTAGTTTAACACAACACTAAGACTTTTGAGATACCTGGATTTCACTAAAATGGGTTTCCTTTGTAATCATGCACATTTTATCCAACATCTAGAAACCTTGTTCAGAGAAGGAATCCAAAGGCTTCACAAGGGGCCACAACTGACAAAAGGATAAGAACTAGAACAACTCCCACGTTTCACAGAGGGTGAAACCAAGTCCCAGAAAGAACCTAGTCATTGTTCTAGCTGGTCATTCTGGCTGGTCAGCACTGGAACTCAGAGCCAGCCTCCCCTTCTGGGTCCATCTATCTCTCCACCTGGAGATACCCCTTCCGTTTAGGAGGTGGGCAGGTGAGCCATGCAATCAGAAGATCCACCTGAAGAGTTTTATGTGCCTGGTCACATAGGAGGCTTTAAGGGGCCCCCAGTGGGTGAGGGTTGGGGTGACCCCATGGGATGCTTGTGACCGTTGGTGGCTGAGAGAAGGGCGGAGTGATTCAGGATTGTTACTAACGAGCCAGAGGCGCGAGTAGCGATATTTCAGCACCGAGAGGGGAAAAAGCAGGGAACTCATCACGGCTTGTTTT
>JAJPUD010005071.1:38189-43189 GCA_023553655.1 Myrmecobius fasciatus | reverse complement strand
GAAGGACTGTCTTTAGACTGAATTCTTCTTTTTTAATAAAAAAACCTTTAGAAGACATTCTTCTTGGCCACAGTTTATTAACCTTCCATTTCCATCTTGGTCTACGTTTCCCCAACCTTGGGCAGGCTTGACGAAGTCAACTTTTGATCTCTTCTATTTATGGCTGCAAGAGTTTTTGTTTTTCCATGTAAAGAGAGAGAGACAGAGACAGAGACAGAGAAAAATAGAGACAGAGAGACAGAGAAAGACAAAGACAGAGAAAAAGAGACAGAGAGAGAGACAGAGACAGAGAGAGAGAGAGAGAGAGAGAGAGAGAGAGAGAGAGAGAGAGAGAAAGGGTAGAAGTGATAGATATGTGGATACATATATACATAGATTACTGTCAAGGTGGACAGATAGATGAATGGATGGATCAATAAATAATACATATGTTCATAAAACGAGTAAGCATGGGCTCTAGGGGGAAAACAAAAGTTTTTGACTTCCCTGGAGAATTAGGCCTGACTCTTACCCACACCTTGTGGGTTTCCCATTGTGTGAAAACCTTAAAAAGAGAAGACCACTGGCCTTGGTAACTCAGTCCTGTGTTTATTTACTTTGGATACACCAAGAAATTTAAATCTGAGGCTTGTTGGGTCTTTTCTTTACTGACCCTGGGTAGGAAATGAACTTTGCTGAGAAGTGCCCCCAGGGTCAGATCAAGACAGGAAGGGGGGATTTGTCCAATGGTGGCAGCCAGTGTTGGGGCCAGGCCGCATTTTTGTCAAGAGGAGGAAGAAGGGAAAAAAGGGGAGGGGGCTGCCGCTTTAAGGCCCACTGCCTGGAACCGATGGCTCTGCTCTGTTGCATAACCAGAAAGGGAGGTGTCAGTGGTGGGACCTGCAGACAGCAAAGGCTTCATTAAAACGCGGAGACCTAGACAGATGAGTGGTCTCCAGTTGGAGTTCTTTCCATCTTCCCCATCTGTTCACCGCGGTTTTAATTAAATCTACTGAGATTATTTTTGGCCTTCTCCGAGAACGAGAAAGCCAGCCTGTGCCAATGTCCACTCGTTCCTGCTCTTTCCTGCCAGCCACTAATGAGCAGGCACATGGGGCAGAGACGCCTGTGCGCTTCCCCTCCACATGCCAGCCATCATGAGTTGCTAATAGGGAAAGAGCCAAGAGGGTCTAGGCCCCTCTCCATCTCCTCCTCCCCTCCGTCCTCCCTCCACCCCCTCGGAACTAAGGAAAACAAACTAATGAAGGATTCCACTTGTGGTTAGCTTGCTAATGGAGATGACAGGCTTCAAATCACCTTAAAGCATCCCGCCCGATGCTTGTCTGTCTGATCAGGGCCCTTCCACTGGCACCTGCCACTTTCAATACCAAGATGGCATTCGCGGGCATTCTTTCTGAATGCTGTCATGCAGCAATATCTTTCTTCTCTTCATTTGCTGGGAGGATGCCTGGCAAAGCTATTAAGTCTGTGATGGGAATGACAGTTAACTACAGGCCTGTCAGTCCCACTTTGGAAGTCAGCACATCCTTATACCCATTAGGAGCCCATCAAGGGAACTTCACCAATAACCCGCTGGAACATGTTCTCCGGCTGGGGAGCCTTCCTCGGAACACAGGGCCTAACATTTGGCTCCTCCACCCTCCTCGCTGCTTTCCACTTGTCCATCTTTTGTAGAACATTTTGTTTCTCTGTGTGTGTGTGTGTGTATTTCTATGAACTCTCCCCTTTTCCTCCAGACAAATCTGGAACAGAAAAAAGAAAGTTGTTAAATCATTGGCAAACAGTCAGCAGTGTTAATCCCACTCTGTTCAGTTCTAAACATGTGAAATAAGCTTAGAATCACATATTTTAAAAGTAGAAGGGACTTTGGGGCCCTTACTTTATGATGAGGAAGTAAAGGCCCAGAGAAAAGTGATTTATTCTGGTTGGCTTCGAACCCAAACTCCTTGACTCCAAACCCACCTTCTTTTCTGTAGAATTAATTTCAGACATTTATTTTCGTGTGCTGTTAGTTATTCTTTGTCCCGTTTTCACTGCCCCTTTATCTTAGATACAGTCAAGCAATGGCATTTTGTAATTATCAATGATAAAAATAGCTTATGGCCATTTGAAAGTTTTCAAAGGACTTGATCTTTACTATAACTATTTAAGGTATTATCTTCATTTTTCACATGAGGAAACTGAGCCACATTGACTTGCCTGGGGACCCCTAGTCACTAAGGACCTGAGATATAATCCAAACTCACATTTTTCCATCCCCAAGTCCAATGTCCTATCCATCTAGCTACTTAGTAAGCACCTGCTATGATGTGGTAGGTACAAGGGATCTGTAAGCAGTAATGAAGTGACCCCTGCCCTCCTGTGTTTTTATTCTACCAGCAGAGATGACATAAATACGTGCTAAGTAAATGCATGGTGCTGGGGGTAGGGAGGAGGAAGAGGAGGGAGGAGGCCCCAGAGTAGCAGCTGGTTAGAATACACACAAACCTCTCATCACAAAACTCAACCCAGACCTGGTGTCAGAAAAAAGTGGAAGGATTATCTCTGGGGACGCCCGCCACCTTGGCTGTCTGATGGAGTCTGCAGTGGCTACCCAGTGACTCAGCACAGTTCATTTATTTCCTACCCAAGGGAGTGTTTCTTTTCTCATCCAGGGAGTCCACACTGTGGCCACAGTTCAGGTTTTATGTTTCCGTCATCAAAGACAATACGACAATGACTTACTGTCAAGTACCCCTTGGGCCTCTTAGCATAAGATCATTTCTTCTTAGAAACTAGAATACTGAATGTGGAGGGAAGGATGGAAGGAAGGAAGGGAGAGAGAGAAAAAGAAAGGAAAAGAGAAAGAAAGAAAGAAAAAGAAAGAGAAAGGAAAAAAAGGAGGAAGGAAGAAGGGAAAGCAAAAGAGTGAGAGTAAGGAAGGGAAGAAGAAAGTCAGGAAGGAATTGAAAGAAGGAAGACATGGAAAGAGAGTAAAAGAAAGTAGAAGAGAGAGAGAGAGAGAGAGAGAGAGAGAGAGAGAGAGAGAGAGAGAGAGAGAGGGAGGGAGAGAGAGAGAGAGAGGAGGAAGTTAAAAAGAGAGAAAAAGCAGAAAATGTACCCTCCATTTTGATGATGAAATGTAGAAATAGATCATAGGATTTAGAACTGAGAGGTTCCTTGAAGATGATCTCACCTCATTTTATATTGACTAGGACAGGCAGTTTGCCCAAGGTCACACAGGCAGTTAGAGATAGAGCTGGGGCTTGCACCCAGGTCTCCAGCCTTCTAGCCTGATGCTCTTTCCTCTCTCTGGTACTGGAATAATTAGTGCTCTCAGGTCACTAAAAGGCTAGGCGGCTCTCCCCATCTGCGGGTGAGCTATTAACAGAGTCAAAAATAGGCCTGGGAATCTCAGGCTGCTTTCTTCCCTCCCCTTCCCCTGCCCTATTTCTGAATGAGTCCAGGAATAAAGATTCCCTTTTCAAGGCAACCCCACAGTCCAGTCTGAATCAAACTGCACTTGGTTCATTGTTATCCCAATTCTCAGGAAGGTTGTATTCTTGGCATTCTGTCCCTTTGGTTACAGTGTTCATGGTGTCACAGGGTTAGATGGGATCATTTTGCGTTTGAGGAAACCCAGCCTCTGGGAAGACAAGGGACTTGGCCAAAGTCACCCTGTGTAATATTTTCAGACTCCAAATAGGTGATTTTTCCACTTTTCTCTTTCCTTCTAGACCCTGGCAAGCCCAAAGTCCTAATGCTTTTTTCACCCAATTAAAACTAGACTGATTGATTCATTTTTAGCATATTCTTCCCTTTCTTTAGAACTGTGCACATTATGAAAACAAAAGAGGTTTTTTATTCATGAAGCCTTCTCTGAGTTTTCAGTTTGCTCCCAAGTTGTAAGGTCAAAGTCTGGAGCTAGAAAGGAACCTCAGAGTCCATGTCACAATATGAAGGAACTGAGGTCAGGACAGATAAAGTTATTTGTCCAAGGTCACAAAGGTAGGACATCTGAGAGGCAGGATTTGAATTCAGGACTTGGAGAAGCACTGTTCTTTCCACTGTATCATGTTTTCCCCTTTCTTAGGTACTCATTCTACCTCACTCTGGAGGCAGAAATGAGAAATGTCCCTCTTCAAATCTGCAAGAAATTCAGGAGCCACAGTTGCCACGTTCAAAGTTGTCTTAACCATGCAAATGATGGGATTTTCCTTCTCCCAAGTCACTGCATTGCTTTGGACGGTGCTTGATTTCCTCTGCCTTTCCCTATTCCAGTAGAATCCAGGTTAATTAATAACTGTGCAAGGGCCTGAAGCTTGGGGGGGGGGTGGAAGCTGAAAGGAGGAGTCACAAGAAGTGATGGCCTTGCGGAGCTTGGTAAATAGGAAGCCAGGCTTTTCCATCGGAGATCTTTTCGACCAGCCCCTGGACCAGCAGCCTTCTGGCATCAGCGGGGCTCTGGATGGCAGGAGCCGGTCTTCCAGGGCCCCTCCGTTCAGGGGAAGTGGTGGAGATTCTCCCCATTTAGCCCTCCATTTGTCATCTTCTCGGTGGAGTTATTGGGGCCTGTTTAGACAGGAGATTGGTGGTGGCAGAAACCAGTAATCTAATAAAAGAAGGCGGATGTGGCCCCAGGCCTCTAGTGGGCTCCTCTTCAAGCATGATTCATTATCAGCCTGGACAGAAGGAGAAAGTGATAGGGAATAAGGGAATCCTGAAGGACAATCTGGTTCTGGAGGCCTGTTCCACCCAGGTTAAAAACTCCACTGGCTCCCTCTTACCTCTGGAATCACAGAATTAACTCTTCTCTTTGGGATTTAAGAGCTTTCACCAATCTACCTTTCACTGACCTACCTTTCCAACTTAATGATAGATTATTTCCCTTTGCACATTCTGTGGTCCAGTCCATCGGGCTGGTGTGCTGTTCTTCATGTGAGACACTTCATCCCTTATCTCTGTGCTTTTACTCAGACTCCCTCTTAATCCTTGCCTGTTAGAATCCCTAATTTTTCTTC
>JAJPUD010005071.1:26494-38179 GCA_023553655.1 Myrmecobius fasciatus | reverse complement strand
AGAATCCCTAATTTTTCTTCAAGTGCTACCATTTATCTGGGACTTTTCCTTATCTACTCGTTTGCCCAGGGTCCCCCTCCACATCTCCCAATTACCTTATAATTATTTCACATAGATTTAAAAGTCAAGTCTATGTTCCAGGCAGATCCGTGCTCTCCACCAACACAAGGGAAGCTCCCTGAGGGCAAGCGTGATTTCACTGTTGATTTTCTCTTGCGCTTGATTTGTGCTTTCTCTGTGCTTGATTTCCCAAGCACAGAGCCTGGCCCTTCCTGGGCTCTTTTAAAGACTTGATTGGTTGATTGGCCCGTTATTAGAACTAGACAGTCTGCCTTGAAGGTCCTTTGCAGCCTCCCTCATTGACTAAGGACTACTCCAAAATGAATCAGGCATCCCCGGGACTTTCTGCCTGGGAGTATCTCACCGAGCCAATTAGAGCAGAGGTCCTCCACGCTTTCACCATTGCAATCCCTTAAATGATGTAGCACCCCACTAGAAGCCAGCACGGTCGCCCCCTTTCCTGACCTTCCCCAGTGCAGACTCACCAGGCTGTGCTAGCTATGTCGCCCGCTGAATCTGAATGGGGTGAGCCTGCCGTGCCCCCACATCATTGAAATTCCAAGAGGCTCCCTCCTGCTCCTCCTCCCTCCCTCTCACCTGGTGCAGCATTTTTGATCAGTCTACAGCCAGGCAAGCGGGTCAGAAAGGTGGATGAAACAGGTCAGGAAGAGGCCAGGTTATAATGGGGAGGAGTGTCATCTGCTTATCCACAGGAGAAGTCCTGGGTGGAATTGCTTCCTTTGCAGAAGAGCTAGAATTAAGCCACCGAGCGCCAGTTGGCCCTCAGAAGCAGCTCAGGACATCAGGGTTACACTGTGAGGATGCAGTCAGTTGATCTTTCACTTCCCGAGAAGCAAATCTTGTTCTAGCCCTTAGCATTGAGCCTGGCACGTACATGGTGGGCATTTAATAAATACTTCTTCCACAGCCACCCAGAATTCCATGTGCAAATGAGAACAGGTTATTTCTGATCTGTGTACTGGTTGGTTTTTCATAAACCTTTAAATTTTTACGTATTCCAAAAATCTGTTAGTTTTAGGACTTACTAATTCAGAATTGGTCGTCCTGGGAGGAAGCTACAGTTTGCCTATCTACTTACTAAGAAAGAAGGGTTTACCAAGCCAATTAAAAGCAAGGAGCATATCTAACCTACTTTAAAAAGCTGTTTTTAGCTCCTTTAAAAGTGCTTACTTTATATACAAGCAGCTGACAGGTCTTGCTTTCAATCCCTTATTTATTTTTTATCTACTTATTTATTTGTTTCTGTTTCTTTTTTTCTTTCTTTCTTTAAAAGATAAATATTTATTTTTTATTTTCATCCCTAATTTATTTATTAAGTTTTGTATACATACAGAAAAGGAATACAAAAATACATTTATTTGCAGGCATCCTGTAGTTGACTCTTCATTGGTTCAAAGTACCCTTCACCACAACCCTGTAATCTCTTAATCCCAATTAGCAAAGTGTTAGTGTTGACTTTTCTTGGGTAGGTCCATTGTTAGTTTATTGAGTTTCAATATTTACTTCTATGTTCTCATCAATGTTAAATTTCTCTCCATTGGCAAAGAGATCTGGCTCCTAGTGCTTAATAAATGCATGTTGAGTGATTGACAATTCACAGAATCTCAGAACTGGAAGAGATCTCAGAGGCCCTGTATTCCACCTTGAATTCTCCCTACACCCCATCTTTTGATTGGTGCATAAATTGGATTTAAATGAAACAGAGTTGCACAAAGTAGTCAGACTTACTCTCTACATCATGGTAAGGTCTTGAATTCCCTAACAAATGACTTCAGCCCTTATTCACTAAGTAACAGAGATTCATTAAAGGCTTTTGAGTAATTCCAGCTCTTCTTCAGAAACCCATCCAGACTTTTTGATTCTATGTGATTCCCATCCATGTTCTTCCATAAATCCTACTCCATTGTTGCTATTGCATCATTTCAGTCATGTCTACCCTTTTGTGGCCCCACTTGGGGTTTTCTTCTCTAACTCATTTGACAGATGAGGAAACTGAGGCAAGCAAGGTAAAATGACTTAGCCAGGCTTGTATAAGTAGTAAGTGTCTGAGGTTGGATTTGAACTCAGCTCTTCCTGTCTCCAGGCCCAGCTCTCTATTCATCTACTCCAATAGTCCACCCAGTGTCCTAGTGGCTTTCCCTAAAACCTTTTTTATATCTCAGGAGAATGTATGGAAGACTCAGTCTGTCCATCTGCTCTCCCTAATTGGCCTACCTCCTTATGGGAGATAAATACATGTGCTCTCTCTCTCTCTCTCTCTCTCTCTCTCTCTCTCTCTCTCTCTCTCACACACACACACACACACACACACACACACACACACACACACACACACACATACACACACACACACACACGCACGCACTTACACACACACACACACACACACACACACACATATTTAATATATCCCTCACACCATTTCTTAAAAGGTGATCTCCTTGGGAAATCTGTTGCAGTCCATGTCCTCTGCCCCATTTAGCGTGACTTCCTTTTGTCTTTTGGTTTCATTGATTGCACAAAAGTCAATATCGATTCAGTTTACATCTTCTAATAGTGTGTCGATTTCTTGGTCTTTGGCCAGAGAACTCTCACTTAAAGCCCTTACTTATTAGTTCATGGTTACAGTAATCTAAAGGTAGGGATTCTTCTGCCTGGCTTTCTGGAAATTAACTCCTCACTGTGAAAATAGAAGGGGTACAAAGAAAGGGATGACATATGACCTTGAAACAAGCTAAAAATAAGCAGAGCTAGCAAAACAATAGTCACGATGACTACAATACCATAAATGGTGGGGTGGGGAGGAAGATGGGAGAAATAACAAAATAGTCAAAACTGAATGCTAAGAAATTAGCTTGACCCCAAAGTAGAAATATGAGAAAGCATCTTTCCCCGATTCTTTGCAGAGGATGGGAGTCTGAGGATATGCCAGTGTTAAAAATAACAATTTCTATATCCCATTTTGCTTGAACTTCTTTTTCTTCATCTTTTTTCTTCTTTATTAAGAGGGATGGCTTTGGTGGAGGAAGAAGATGAAAGAATGTTAAGAAATATAGATGATATAAAAAAGTCAAAAAAAAAGTTTAAATCCTAAAAAGGAAAGTAGAAGGGGTTGCACAAGGTAATAATCATTTTTTAAAATGTTTCTTTGCCCCTTGAGTTGCCATGCCCAAGAATTCATCACTCAGTGGCCAAATTCCCAATGACAAGGCCCTCTGTATTTATAGCCAAGCTGGCCTTCAGATAGCAGAATCAATTCAAAACTGTGTTCAAAATCTTCCTAGCTCTTGGGAGGACCTTCAAGACTTTGTTACACCGACCTAGCCTTTGAAAACTCAAGGTTACATTCAAGCCAAGGCCTCAGCCAGTGAAGTGAAGGTCTATTTAAGAACCAATATATTATAGAGTTATTTTGGCCTTGGTCCTTTAGACAAGAGAGGAAATTATGGAATCCTAGGAATTTAAGAAATAACAATTTCATTCAACAAACATGTCAGCCGGATTGAGCCAGACCTGACTTTTGACTGTTCTACATCCAATTTACAATAATCTGTATTATGGAAAGGGGGAATTGTGGATGTTTGAAACCACATGGAGGGCAACTTTTTCAGCCTTTTCCAGAGCTATTTAAATGCACTAATACAATAAAATAAAACTTAGTGTAATAGATTCCCCCTCCTGTGATATATATATATGTATATGTATATATATATATATATATATATATGTATATGTATATATATATATATATATATATATCCTTTATCTCTTTTTCTTATCCTCATCTATGGCAAATGATACCTATAATCACTCAATCAGCAAGCATTTATTATAATTACAATACTAACTCTTCTGATGATATATTCAGCAGTTCTTTTAATGATGTGCTAGGTACCAAACTCGCTAAGCTAAGCATGTTTACTTCTGAGGGTTTTAAGTGGAGCCTGTTAAGACTACTGACAGGAATAAGACACAGGCAGGGACAGTGTAGAAAAGGAGAAAAGAGTGAGAGAGAAAGCAAGAAGTAATTCAGGAAAAATGAGTAGAGGAAGAGACCCCTCTGAAAAAAAGGGGGATGCATATAGTAAATAACTGACCACCATCAACAGTCGATTCTCATTACTGATTATCTTCATCCCCTGAGGTCAGGGTAAGTAGAAGAGGAAAATGCCATGGTCAACAAGGAAGTGTGTATGTCCTGACCCTGGATAATGGTTGGTCTTGTCATTCCACAGGAACTGCAGGTATAGAAATGTCTTTTCACTGCACCGAATGCTGAAGAGGGTGGGTCCAAGTGTGGTTTTTGCTAATGAATATTAGTTTCTTTTCCCTCCATCATCCTTCAGAGCTCTTGAAAAATTGTCTGCTTTAGACTCCTGGCCCTCTATAGAGGCCATAGATGTTTCTCCACAGAGCCCCTTTCTTCCAAAGAAGGCCCCCTTTCAGCTTTGTTCATTTTGGTCAACGTGTTGCTGCTATTTAAAAAAAAAAAAAACACGTATTGTATACATAACCAAGATTAGGTCCCAATAAAGTGTTTCTGTGATGACTCCCTCGTGAGCTTAGCAAAAGTATGTCTAGACATTTTTCCCCTTCTGCCTCTCTCTCCCAAACTGCCTGAGCTTAGAAATAGGAAGGGATTTGTTTTAGTGTGGCTTAACACTGAATCTTTAACCTTTAGCCAGAATGCATATTGGTTCTTTAAATATTGTTCAGAGAGAAATAACCTACAGGTTTCCCAGAGTGGGTTGCCTATAAACCAGCCCACTGGGAAGCTGGGAGAGAGGAAAAGGGCCTTTGCAGCCTCCCTCCTTGAAGATGGATTAGCCCAGTCTCAGAAATTGTGTTCTACCGAATGCAAATCCAGTTTTCTGGGAGCTGAGATGGCAGGAGGCACTTAATTAATATTATCCAAATTTTTTTTTCCCCCTTTTAGTTAAGTCTTACAGGAAGATATCCCGGAGATTATATTTTTAGCAACCACTTTAACGAGACAGGGGAGATTAATTTAAAATTGATCTTCCCGTGGCAGCACCACTACTTAGCAAGCTGGAGGCCTACCTTGTGGGGCCCACTGTCCCCGGGGGAGCACAGCCGAATTCTCTCTGCTGCCAGTTGAAATCAGAAATCACAACCGCAGTGATTAGCAGTGAATTTCCTGATCTCTGTGCCTCAGGCGAAGGGAGGGAGGGAAAGAAGGAGGGATGCTTTTCTTCCTAGCAGTGGTTAACCCCTTCGGAAGAAGGCAGAACTGGAGAGTTTTATACTGGGCTTGTTCTGGAAAGCTTGGTGGGCCCTGCTCCAGGAAAGAGCCTTGGAGAAACAAAGCCAAGGGCCTTAATAGCTTAATTGGGCAGAGTGGCAGTGCCCAGCAGCCTTCCTCAGCCTCTTAGCTAAGAGAAGGGCCTGTGGCAAGAGAAGCCCTCAGTCCCCCTTCGGCCCCGGGCTGCCTATGGTACAGAATGGCCCATCAGGTTTCAGGGGAGGAACATGAGGGCAGTTCATCAGCCAGAGCTGGAAAGGTAGACCAGAAGCCCCCTCGTTAGAGATGAAGTGACTTGACTAGGGTCACACCATCAGCTCCAGCAATCTGGGGGTGGGGGAAGGAAGGTCACTTATGACAGCCAGATTTCATTTAAATGGCCTCCTTCCCCATGAAGCCATGGACACGAGGTGCCACTGAGTTTCCGGCTCTTTTCTTCTCTCCATCTCCAGGGAGGCTGATGGACAATCATGCTCCAGGGGGGTCTGTCAGGGCCTGAATTGAAGAGATAATCCAATGAAAAGATAGCTCTCTGCCCCTCCCACTGCACCCCCAGGCTATAAAATTGAGCTTCCTAGAATAGGGATGTAAATAAATATATATATATATATATATACATGCATATGTATATATATATATTATATGTGATATATTATAGAATATATTATATATGAATATTTAAATACCATCCTTACAGTCTCTCTGGTATCTGTAACTTCCACGATCCCCTTTCCTAGCTTTAGCACTTCCCATCCACCATGTTTAGAGACTGTTACCTATGACTGTGGGTGTTCCCTGTAGGGGTACAGGTCACAGCCCATCCACATCTTACCTTAATCTCTGTCCTCTCATTAATCTCCCCAAGGGACCTGGGAGGGGGGATTCATCTAGAGCTCTTTACTTTTCAGAGACACCTGTGAAACATACAGTCTTTCCACTGGTTATCCCTCATTCTAATTATTAGACTAGTCCATTTTCTTTTCCTAGGGATGTGTTAGAGCCAGCTTGAACTGGCCCATGACAGCTGTTTGTTAATTTTCAGTGTGAGTATTTTTACTTCTGAAATCAGACAGTGCTACAAATCAGAGCTTGATTTATCATTTTGTTGATTATTTGGACTTAAGAAAGTGATGGAGAAAATGTGAATAATGCAGATTAAACTTAAAAGTATATTGTGTTTAATTTTATTTCTTAATGAACTGATAGTTAAGCATTTACCAGCATACCCTTGTACACATCTCTCTGATAACATTTTTATGCCATTTTGTTGAGCAAAATTCTTCTCTGGTATATTTGGCAGATGACTTTCATGGACATGAATTTTTTTTCCCATTGTCCTTTGTGCAATGTTCAAATTTAATTCTTCAGATATCATCATGGCATCATGAGAAATAAATAGTGGTGGAAAAGATGGGTCTTAAGTTTTGAACAATTTGTTATCATTCAAAGCACTCCACAATTTCCCAAAGGCAATGAAGCTCAGTTCTAGAGCCAGTTTACTGTTCATTCCCATCTTTCTCCTTTTAAACAAGTTTATATTACAAAATGGTATTAGCTTTGTCTGAAATTTCTTTCCACTTAAGAGAGAGGTGATGTATCTGTTTATCAAAACTATTTCTAATTCTAAACTATTTCTAGTTCGCATTGTGGTAATTTATTTTTCTAAATTAATCTTCCTTAGGAAATGATGATAGTTTGTGTCAGAGTCTGTTCTTTTATCTACTTCCCCTTTTAAATAGTTTAAATTGGTTAGCTTGAGATTGTAGTTTCATATTTGTCATTTTTTCTAGTTTTCCTTCCTCTACTCGGTCAATATTCTACAAACCATTTTTCCAACATTTTTTCATCCTCTTGTCTTATGTTTCCTTTTGTATTGAAACCAACAAATATGAAATTATTGATTTAATTTGGAGAATCTTGCTGAATTCTTCATAGGGTATCCCTACCTTCTTATCCTCAGTAACAGATGTTGTGGCATAAGATGCAGTTATTTTCTTTTTACAAATGCTGATCCTACTCAGGTAATCAAGTGATTCAGGAATTCCACAAAGCATATCACAAACTACCCAAGCTTGCCCATTCTCATCCATAACCTCCAAAATGTCTACCCAATATACTAAAGTGTTCTTTTTCTCCCGTGTTGGAAGAGTACCAGAACACCAAGAGTACTCTTCTCCCGTTGTCATAAGATTGCTGGTTCTGATAATTCTGATGTATCGATAGGAGACCCCTTATAGCCAAAGAGCCTACGTAGCAACATTTTCCTCTTAATTTTATAATTGAAAAGCATAATGAGACGTTGTTTTTAGTATCTCTTTTGGTTAATTGTAAAGTTGTAAAGATGTCCACATTATTGACTATCACTTGTGGAAAAAAACAACCTGTTTGTTTCTTACTATTCCCCTCACCTGTTGTGTTTTCAGTGAGTGTATAGATGGGTCTCATAAAAATTGGTACAGATGGAAGAGTAGACACAGTGGTCTGCCTCTGGATTTTTACATACCTTTGGTATCTTCCTAAGTCATTTGCTGTTTTTTTAATCCCTAAACACTCATGATTGTATCTCTTTTGCCATCCCTTCTATATTTGTACACCAGCCCTGGCTCACCAACGTTTTTAGTAGGATTCTTACTTTTTTTACAAACCTATCTGTGATGTAGAGTCCAAGGGTGATGATTCCACTGTCCTTGATGGAGAAAATTGTTTTGTTTTTCTAAATTTCTTTCTGCAAATGTTGCCATGGATACCCCTGTTTCCTTGACTCTCTCCCCCACAGTGCTGGCTCATGCAATGAGTTCATGTAATCCGACTTCCTCATTTTCAGAGGGGGAAACTGGGAAACCGAGTCCCAGAGAGAAGTGACTTTCCAGTGTAGAAAAGGATAGAGACAGGTTCTAAATCTAGGACCTCTTACTCTAGAGACAGTATTCTTCATACCGTACCTTGCTGCACACTAAGCTAGAAAACTCCTTGAGGGCAGGAACTGGTTTTTGCTTCTCTGGCACTTAGCATGCTGTCTGGAAAGCAGTAGGTTCTTAATAAATGCGTATTGATGGACTGACAGATCATCTGGTGATCAGCCATATGATGATGAGTGCTTACTGGATGTGCTTATTGCCATGTGTTGGCAGGAGCAGCGGGTGGGACCAAGGAAGCTTCTGGGATAAGTTCTGATCACTGAAGAGCTTTTGGCCTTGATGGGGTATCAGAAGAAGCCTGAGACTTCAGGGGACCTATTACAAATCTTAGGGAATTAAGGCTTCTGGAGACTCAATAGGATTCTTGAAAATGTTTAAATTTACCATTTAAAAAAAAGAGGAAAGGTTTTCATGGGCTGGTGCAGCCAGAGACAGTGTCCTAACAGAAGCTGTATTTGAGCTGGACCTTGAAGGCTTTAACCTTCTTCTAGATCATGAACCAGAGAAGGAAATGGCAAACAACAGTATATTAATGGGAACATGAAGAGTTGGACATGGCTGAACAAGCACAAATTTCCAAGACCAGCAAGAACACGAGCAGAAGATTCTTTTTACTTAACCCCACCCATATCCTCATTCCCACCAGAGGACTCAGGATAGACTATCAATTGCTGATTTACATGCATTAATAACAGGAGTTCATCCATGTCCAAGGCAGGCAGAGGGATGATGGCTCTACACTACCTGCCTTAGTAAAAGGAGTTATGAATGTTTCATAAAAAGTCATGAAACTAAATGGGTTTTCTTTTGCCAAAAAAGGGTTCAAATTCGATCAATCTGCAAAGCAATTAGGATTAAGTGACTTGTCCAGGGTCACACAGCTAGTAAGTGTCCGAAGCCAAATTTGAACTCAGGTTCTCTTGACTTCAGAACCACTGTGCCATCTAGCAGGCCCTTCCCCCTTTTTTCCTTTTTCCTTTTTTTTAATGTTTTCTAAATAGAATTCTTGTGTCAACATGAACTTTCCGAGTCTTCAGTTTTCTAGGGTACCTGCATGAGAAGAACAGGAAGCAGAATTGGGTCCCTTCCACATCCCATAATTGCAATTCTGATTAGTGCATTGCATTGTAACCCACCCAGAACACCACAACCAACTTTAAAAAAAAAAGGCTTTCTCTGTTATTCTTACATCCCCTTACAGGACCCTGGACACCATCCTCCCTGGTAGCATCTTAATTAGCCCAGTTCTCTGGAAATGAACTAATGGCTTATCAGGTTTTCTTCCAGCTCTCAAATGATTTATGGTGCACTCCTTAGATTTGAAATCATATCGAACTGAATGTTTGCTAAATAAGTAAATAAAAGCCAAATAGAACATCATCAGAGTGAGTAGTTTGGGCCTCTCTTTATGAGACAGAGGAAGAGAGAGAGAGAGAATTAAAGCTGTGTAGAGAGAGATAGCAGGAACGGAGAGGAGAGGAAGTGGAAGAGAGAGGAAAAAAGGAGAGAGAGAGAATAAGAGACAGAGAGAGATATATAGAAAAAGATAGCAGGAACATAGAGGAGAGGAAGTAGAAGAGAGAGGAGAGAGGGGGAGAAAAAGGGAGAAAGAGAAAAAAGAAGAGAAGGGGAGAAGAGAAAGAAATAGAGAGAAAAGGAGACAGAAAGGGAGGTGGGCTCACAAGCTTATTTAAAGCCTTATGAACTTCAGGATGATGAGCTGCCATGTTCCCTTCTTCAAGCCAGCATGGCACTTGAGATGTAATCAGTCATTCAGTCCACACGCATTTATCAAGATCTATCACATGCCAGACACTGCTAGACACCAGGGACCCAAAGACAGGGCATAAAGTAGTCCGTGCTTTCGAGGGGCTCGCCTTCCATCAGGAAAGACCAACTGTGTCTATGTAAGTATGTGGGAAAAATACATGAAAGGCACTCAAGTAGCAGACCACTTACTTCTCCTGACTGCTCAGCTTTCGCTGCCTGGTTTTTTATTGGTTAGTTTGGTCCTTAGAAAAATCTTTTGCAGCCTTTTCTTTCTTGGTGAAATGCCTCCTCTCATCTCCGTCATGGACACGGGTTGTTTCTCAGATGCCTTTCCAAGACATTGGGAAGTCCCCCAAATCTAAGGCGGATTGGCCAGCGGAGACGCAGCCTTCTTCTCTGGCGTGGCCCCTGGCTTTGCACCCAACGCACCTGAGTCAGCCTGGGCTGGAGATTGCAGTTGCTCCAAAGAGCAGCGTTCCCTCGCCGCGCGTCTGACTTCTCCGTCATTTTGTCTGGCGTATACAGTGTGGTTTGAGTGGCAAGTGTATGGTGTGCATGTTTATGTTTTTCCCTCTCTCTTCCAAGTTATATTTGACCAGTTTCATTTCATCCTGAAATTAAAACACAGAACTTCCCAATCCCAAGCTGTCACAGTATGAATGGAACTCTAGAAATAAATCTAGCTTGATGACACGGAGAGCTGGAAATCTCACAGCGCAACAAGACACTGACTTTATTTCATAATTGCCAGCCTGCTTTTGGAGTGGGCCTGCCATAGTTGTGTCAGAGGCCATAGCCAGATAGGGTCTCTGTCTTCCCCTCCCTCACTTTCCCTCCTTTCCCCCAGCCCTGTACCCACATTTCAGCCTGGGAAAGACTAAAGCCTTTTAGAACCAAGCTGGATGCTTTTGATTTACATTTCCGATATTAAACATAGAGCCATGGTCTTCATTTATGCTGCAGGCCCGCACTTCACCACGAAGAAATGGGGCTGTGGCAAGGATCCAATTTCTTAATGAACAAGCCTATCTGGAGGAAAACAGCTTTTCACACCATAATAAACAATGAACACCTTTTAGATAACAAATTCAATGGCAAAAATATAGCATTGTACATGTCACAGTCCCATAATTTAACGGCAGCATTTGCTGCATTAGTGCTTCACATTAATTTTTAAAATTAATTTTGTTTGGCCTGCAGGGGAAATATTTTCTTTTTTTGTTTCTGATATCCTGCAGCTCATTAACACTTTTTTTTTTTACTGCTGCTCTACAATACTATCTATTATCGCCCAATTTGTAGCCAGAGGCTCATTTTTATTTTTATTTTTTTTTAACTAGGAAGATTGGGGGAGGAGGAGCAAAGGGGTGGTAGGATTTTTTTTTTGAAGCTCCTAAAGATGAGGTGTTCCTGTCTTGACAGATTAGCTAGGTGGCAGTGAATAGGGTTGTAGAGATTAGATTAGCTAAGCTACCAATGGGTTCTCACCATTCATTGGTTGGGTCAAGGTGCTTCTGTCATAGTTCCATCATCTCCTAAGGACAAACTTTAGGGAATGGGGTATAATGTGAAGAGGGGGCTGAATGTTAGAGAGAGACTGAAATAGGATTGAAGGGAAGGAGATAGACTAAGAAACAAAGAGATTGAAGGGAA
>JAJPUD010005071.1:0-16268 GCA_023553655.1 Myrmecobius fasciatus | reverse complement strand
GGCGGAGCCGAGCCGAGCCGAGCCGCTCCGGGCCCGCCGTGCTCCTCCGCCGGGACGCGGCTCTATCATGGGCCCAGAGCCCCGGCGCGCCGCTGGCTGCCCTCCCTCCGGCTCCAGTCTAGCGCAGCTCGAGCGGCCGCCGCAGCACCCGGAGGACTGACTACCTGGGCTGGGGAGAAGCGCCAGAAGGGAAGAGGAGCAGGGGCAGGAGGCGGAGGACAAAAGCAAGTTTGCGCTCGCCTCCGCCTCCGGCTCCCGAGCCCCCCGCCCACCTCCCCGGCTCCTGCAGCCCGGGCAAGCCCAAGCCTCCCCTTCCCCCTTGGATGCGCTTCGGAAGACCGAGAGGTTCTGCAAACTCTGCGCCAGAGCTGGAGCCGCCCGTGGACTCCGGGCGAGGACTCCCCGACCGCCGGGACGATCGCCGCTTTGGGGGGTGAGTCACTTCTCGGGCCGGCTTCCGAGGAGAGCGGCGGGGCAGACGCTTGTCCCCGCTCTTCCTGCCCCTTTGCCCCTGCCCAGGAAAACTCTCGGTCGGTCCGCGGCCATCTCTGTTTTCCGCACTCTCTGGTAGGCTGGGCAGTGACTAGCCAAGAAAACGGCGAGCAATTAGGAGATGGGGAATAAATGGGAGTCTGTTGTCCTAATTGAGTGGAATTACTGAGGGGCAATAGCGACATCGGAGTCCGCAGCTTAATTAAGAGTTTGTATCATTATCGGGCCCTTTTTTATTTCTTGGGGGAGACGCGAGTAGGGATTAAATAACCAACGGGAAGGTTAAATAACCCATTCGGTGCTGAAGTCAGCGATGCATTGCAGTGAGCGTGGGTGCCTCCGAGAGAGGAGTCTTGTAGCCGTTCAGAGCCTCCTGGATTCGAACCCCCTTTGGAGGGAAGGGCGAAGGTGTCGGGAATCATCATCTCAGAAGTGAGCTTGGGATCCAGGAAGCTTTGGCCGAGGGCGCGGGAAACAGTGAGCCGGGATGAAATGTTCGTCCAGAGACCAAAATAAGCTCTCGCCCCCTTCACGTGGGTCCGCCCTGGAGCACTCAGGGTCCGGTTTGCTCCCCTCCCCGGCCCACCTTCCCCAGAATAGGCGTCAGGTCATTTGATAGCAGTTTCCCAGCTGGGGTTTTTTGTTGTTGTTGTTGAGAAAAAAATCTTGTGATTTAGCTGTTAAGCTGTAAATGTTGATAATGGAGAGGATTGGGCCAAGCCTCTCCCAAGATACTCAGCCCCAGAGCAGAATCGCTGGCTGCGCCTTTTGTTTGGGATCTAATCTGTAATTACAAAGATGTTATTTTCCTCTTTGGTGGTGTATTGTTTTCCTTTACTATTATGTTTTCCAGAAATGGTTCCCTGATGTGAAAAGCCATGAAACAGGAGAGAAATCCCTGCGCAGGGGATAATTCTTATGTGTTTCTGGTGTCCGTTTTTGCAAAACCCCTTTTTAACCCTGCATTCGGCTACCTTGGTTCTATTTTTACAAGGATGTCTAGCAGGTCTAGAAATAATAACTGCCTGCTAAATGTGCCAGTAAATAATTAGAACTTTCACTCTGCATTGTCATTTCTCTCCCTCGTGACTAGATCACAATCCAGTGCAATACTTGACCCATAGTAAGCACTTCAGAAGTGCTCATTCATTCATTCATTCATTTGATAATTTTATTTATGTTTTTGGTGAGTGCTTCTCTCGAGGAGAGGTTGTGTTAGGAGAGTGAATATTTTATACGATATAGATTTTAAAGTTTGCAAAGCACTTTGGGAACTTCCTTGATGGAAGAAACCCTAGAAGATATAGCTCATAAATGCATTATGATAATGGGGCCAAAGCAGCTCTCAAGGGTGGTTGCCAGCAACTGGACCTTCCAGTTCTTGACTTCTCCAAATATCCCTCGAGCAGTTCCCACCACAGAGCTTGGAAGGGACTCCTCGGTGACATGCTATGTTTTACGGTCCTAGGCTTTGAGGTGCCTTTATTCTCCTGAGGACTTCAGGCAGAAGGCTTGAGGAGGATGTAAGTGGGGCAGGAGAATTCTCGCTTAGCTATCAGGTGTCTCTCCCAATGAAATGTAATCTCCTTGAAGGCAGGTTCAGGTTTGTCTTTGTATGGCCGATAATGGGCCATATGGGCTCTTGCTAAAGGTTTGCTGATTGGTTGATCAGGGATTCATTGATGAGTGAAGGGATATGTGGCCATAGAGGTGGGTTCCGAGTCAGAAAAACCTGAATTTCAAATCTAGCTCAGACACGAGCTGGGCAAGTCACCTATCCTCTGTTTGCCTCAGTTTCCTCATCCATAAAAAGGCATAATATTGCACTTACTTCCCAAGTTTGTTAGCACATAGTAGGTTCAAAGACTTGGAACTAGAAAGCACTGTGTAGTCCTTTGTTGTTTCCCTCCTCAATCCCCATTTTACAGATGAAGAAACTGAGTATAAAATTGCTTTGCCAAAAGTCAGAAGTTAAGAATTCCAGAGTGGAGGCTGGGGGCTGGAGTGGGGCTCGATTCCAGCTCCTTTGTCTCCAACTCTAACATTCTTTCCACTGGCCCTGACTAGAAGGTTTCTGTGGTCCCAAAGTAGTGACCCCATTACTGGCTCTCTCTGATTCCTCCTTTGATGATCTCCTCCCTCACCTTCCCCCATCCCTCCCAATCCCTCCATGAAAAAATTGGTGAATTCAGTAGGGACCCCAGCCCCTAGTACAGGACAATCTGCCACTTCCTTTGTCCGTTGGGACATCTGCCTGAGAAACAGGAGGCAGACACAGCCCTAAAGACTTTCCAGTCATGGGGGACTTGTGAATTATGGAGGATTCTTTGGAGCCATGAATCCTACTTGGAAGGAATGGTTTTGAAAACAATTTATTAAGTGCTTACCATGTGTTAAACACTAAAGACTGAAATAGAAGAGAGAAACAGAGCTCTCAAGGAGTTCACAGACTAATTAGGGGACCACACGTCAAGGAGGGAGTTGTGTGATGGAGAATCACAGAGTTCAAGAGACGATTTTCAGTGGGCTGCTTTTGCCATCTGATGGTTTCTTTCTACCTTTAAGTTGAAAGATCCAGTGTGTAAAGAGGACTAATGTGTTTCTAATTATCCTGGAAAGCCAGGCTGGATGCGGGGTGTGGAAAAGTCTGAACACCCCATGGAGAAGCTGGCTGGATTCTAGATCATTGGTGGTGACCAGAAAGGTCAGACGTGTTCCTTGGGTCCATCCCTTTGGGAAGATGGAATGGAGAAGGGAAAGACCATTTCGATGGTTATTGCAAAAATCTGAATGAGACTCAGCCTTGGACTGAAAGAGTGGCTATGGGAGTAGAAAGAAGGAGACGGATGCAGGAGATGCAGGGGACGATCGAAGAGATCTAGTGGACAGATAGGGCTTTGGGCTCAGTTAGGAAAACCTGAGTTCAGATTGGGTCCAAGATTCTTATTCACTGTGTGACTCTTGGCAAGTCACTTTGCCAGTGCTTGCTTCAGTTGTAAAATGGCATAAAAACGATGGCATCTCCCTCCCTGGGGTGTTGGGAAGATCAGACATCATGCAAAGTCCTTAGCACATAAAATGTTTATTCCCTTCTTTCTTCTCCTTCTTTACCCCTTCCACCCCTCGAGACCACCCAGAGAGTGTCAGAGCAGTGTCCCAGCCAGGATGTTCTAATTCTTAAACCCCCTGCTCTTTCTACCCGTTGGCTGGATAAAGATCACTGCCCGTGTCCTTCCTAGAGTTCCCACTTGGACTATATAGACTAGTGGGCGCGCGACCATATTAACCTGAATCCATGATACATAAAGGGCTCTCTCTCTCACTTGAGTTGGTTCCAGACCCCTTTGGGTTAGCTGCTCGAGGTGCCCGAGGCTAGGCAGGGCCTCCTGGCCCAGCCACTTTGGCCCCTGAAAGCAGGAAGAGGGGAGTCAGAATTGGGGGGGGGGATAATCAGGAAAGGCTTCAGAGTTCTGAGGTTGACGGGGAAATGGCCTGAAACATGCCTTATTTAGAATAACTATTGAGAATAAAAGACAGCAGACAGAATTCAGTGAAGCTTGGGGCCAGCCAGGAGGGCTGGGAGAAGATCAGAAGGGACAAGGCTGGACACGGAAGGAGAGGCAGAGTTGTGGAGGCCTGGAAATGCCAGCCTCCCCGTCTCCCTCCAGAGCCTGGCTTTGTAAAGTCAGGGAATGATAGACATGGTTGAACATTCAAAGCTCCTGCAGGAGATGGGCTCTGGACGTACGTCAGGAATTGGAGGGGAGGGGGCTACAAGAGGCAGCAGTGGATAGAGCTCCAGATCTGGAGACAGGGGAGACTCCAGCCTCAGATACTTACTAGCTGTGGGACCCTGACCAAGTCCCTTCACTGGCTTGCCTCAGTCAAGGAAAATAGGCTGGAGAAGGAAATAGCAGACCACTCCAGCATCTGCCAGGAAAACCCCAAACGGGGTCATGGAGAGCAGGTCATGACCCAAAAACGACTCAAAGTGGAGAGACCTGTGGAACCTGGGGGTCTAGATTCGAATCTTGGCCTTGTCCCTCCCTATGGGACTGACTTTGGGAAAATCTCAAACTCTCTGGGATAGTTTGTTAATGCGTTGGGTTTCATGTCACGAAGACCCCGTGAGATCACAGACACTTTGGGCCAGGGGACTAGTGCTTTGGGACTTTGAGTAAGAGCCCTGAAACTCAGCTTTCTCAACTGAAAAAGAAATGGGGACAAGGATCCTGCCCTGCCCTGCCTGCCTGACAGTCAGTCAGTAAGCAATTATTAGACGCCTGCTTTGTTCTTGGTTCTCAGTTCTTTGTTCTTAGTGTCTAAGTTCTGCAGAAGCATAGACAAAAGGAACCATTTCCTCATCTCAAGGTGTTTTCATTCTGCCTGGGGAAGCAGGAAGTACACGTGTGCACTTTATATATATTTATGCTTATTCTGTATATATATGCTTATTTATATATATATATGCTTATTCTGTGTGTACATATATAATATGCTTCTATTTATATGTATTTATGCTTATTCCGTATATGTTTGTGTACACATACACACACACACACACACACACACACACACACACACAGAGAATACGCATAAAGGAGCTAGTTACAAGGAAGGCTTAGGCAGGAGGGCCCTGGCTTCCAAGGGGACCAGGAAAGGCCTCATTCAGGAAAATCCTTAACTCCTCACTCCTTAAAGAAAACGGGACAAGGAAGGAGGATGCACCTTCTGCTTAGCATGGGGGACATCGAGGCCCAAGTCTGGGGACGGTGATGGTGTGTTCTCTGTGAGGGTGAAGGCCAGCTTGTTGAGATCTGAGGGCTGGAGAGAGCGTGAGCCTGGAAAGGTGGGCTGGGCCAGGCTGTCTTTAGAACCAGAGTGCCTGAAGTTGATCACAGGGGCAGTGGGGAGCCACAGGAGTTTCCAGGGGGAGGGCTAGGTCTGTGCTGAGCATTCTCGGCGTTTCCCATCCTGCCGTTCTGTGAAGGCGGCGGGAACTGTCAGGTGCCGTGTGAGGCAGTCTCTGTGTTCTTCTCCCTCCTGCCTAACTTGGGCAGTGCCCAGCCCTCTGGTTCTGGGAGTAACCAAAGCCCACAGCAAGGGCTCCTTCTTAGGAGGCTGAGCCTATCCTGGGCCTTGCCCGGCCCTTCCTGTCCTCCTGGGCCTTCTGGGGAGAGTGGGGGCCTCTTGGGATGGCTCCTGTGAATGGAAGAGCAGGTCCCCTGAGCTTTAACAGTAAGTTGGCCCTGGGACGCAGAACTCTCCCTAAGCCCAGTGGCTAGAAGCTCCGGCTAATTGCTACAAAGCATCGAGATGGAAAATTGAGGCAATCACCATTTGGAACCAAAAAACCCAGAAAAGGTTTAGTTTTATTTTGTTTTATTTAAGAAATAGCCACGTCTGTCTGGAGCTTCCTTAGCTAGCCAGGTATTCTGTGCGTAAAGGCTAAGTGTTTTTCACTCTCCAGGTTGTTGAGGATCCGTTCTGGGATGTTTTCCTTCTCAGCCTGTATGTGGAGTCTGTCCCAGATGGGTGAAGGGTCTCCAGGTAGTCGGAGTGCGTGTTTGCTTGGCTTATTAGCTCACTCACTCTGTGTGTGTGTGTTCCAGTGTCGTAATATATTCCATGCTCTGATATCACCCATGTTGCAGCCAGATATGTCAAAGCATTTAGCCGGCAGATAATGAATGGGAAGCACCAGGCTAATATTTGGAGGATTCTCTTACGTTCTCCGTGGCATTTTTCGAGCCAGTCTTGAGCTGCAGACTACAAGGTAATTAGGACACACAGGGTCTGGGGGGGTGGGCTGCTGTACACGAGAGAGATCTCAGTCACAGACACAAAGGGCTGGCGATTTGCAGATCTCATCGGTTAGACGAAATGGTTGCTAAGGGCCCTTCCAACCCTCGTATTCTGTGATTTCTCTCCTTCTACTTCCTGATGGAGTCAGGTGGGACAAAATAGGAGTGAATTCTGCAGTAAAATCACAGTGATTATCTTTTCGGTGGTGGGCCACAGTGGAAAGAAAACTGCTTTTCTATGATGCTTTAAATTTGCAATGTATTGCAGCATTTTTGTAGAATAAATTAGCATGGACAGTTGTCCTTTCCACATCTCAGGGATTAGAGGCATAGTACCCCCACAAACTGGAAAATTCACATAAGATTTTTTTTGTCTCTCTCTTTATACCAGAGAAGAAAATGTTATTGTTTTTTTTTTTTCTTTATGGGGTATTTACAGTATCATTTTATAAAATTTAGGTTAGTAGTATATAATACTATACATATATTTTATGCTTTTCTGAGTAACTCATTTTTTTCTGCCTTATCTGTGGGCTTTTTCAAAACTCCCCCAAAATTCCCATTTAATTTCTTTTATTGAAACTGTGATGAGGAAAGTCACAATGTGGAAGGGATCACTATGTTTTCTTATCCATGAGCAGGATAGACAATGGAAAGAACACTAGATTGAAATCAGTGGAATTGATAGAGAGGTAACAAAATGGCACAGTAGATTTGAAGTCGGGAAGATCTGAGTTCCAAATCTACTTCAGATACTTAGTAATTATGTATAGACACTGAGCAAATCATTTAACCTCTGGCTACCTCAATTTCCTCATCTATATAATGGGAATGATATATATTTTTACCATGTTTAACATATATTGGGTTACTTGCTATCTGGGGAGGGGGTGGGGAGAAGGGGGGAATTGGAACACAGGGTTTTGCAAGGGTTAATGTTGAAAAATTATCAATGCATATCTTTTGAAAATTAAAAAGCTTTCATTTAAAACATGAGAATGACATTAGCAGCTTTCTCCCAAAGTTGTTGTGCAGATTGAATGAAGTGATATTGTAAACTCTTAGTAAACCTTGGAGAGTCATGCAAATGTTGATGATTATTATCTCAGTTCATCTGTCAGCTTTGTCACTCATTACCTGTGTGACACTGTGTAAGGTACTTAACCTGCCTCGCCTTCCCCAGTGAGAATCTATTTAATGAAAGGCTGGTTCTAAGGCTGTTGTTCTCCAATCTCTGCTGGTCCCTGAGACTCTTTCAAGGGATCCACGAGGTCAAATGAATTTTCCTATGAATAGTAAGATTTTTGATCCTAATATGGCCAGCATCAGCAGATTTTAACCCACATAAACAACAATTTCTTGGGGTCTTCCTTAACTTTTAAAAAACATAAAGGGTTCCTCTTATGTTTTTAAAGATTAGAAAAGGGTCCTGAGACCAAAACATTTGCAAACCACTGAATTAGATTGAAGTTTCCTTCCAGCTTTGAATTACAGATTGTGTTAGATCCTCGCACTCCCATTGTAACCTGTGTGACTTGGATATGTCTACGCCAACGCCAACATTTTTCATCTGTATAGTGAGGGGGCTGGATTAGCTAATCTCTAGCTAGAGCATCTATGTAGTTCTTCAAGGTTTGCAAAGAGCTTTATATAATGTGTCTCATTTTATCTTCACAACACCCTAGCAAGGTAGCTACTAAAATTGTCTCCATTTTACTGGTGGGGAAACTGAGGCAAGCCGAGGTTAAACTACTTGCCCAGGGTCACATAGCTAGTGTATAAGGCAGGATTGGAACGCGTGCCATCCTGATTGCAAGACCAACCTTCTAACTATTGGCCGGGCAGTAGATTATCAGATCCCTGGTTTTTGGTTTTGTTTTTTCTCCATTCTGTCTCCAGTGCTTAGCGGTAGCATATAGTAGGCATTTATTCAATGCTTGTAGGGATATCATTAGCAAAGTACTTCACATTCATCACCCAATTTGGGGTTCTACCTTTACTACTGATGTGACTTTGGACAAGGTGATCTACCTGGGCTCCTTCACCAGTGAAATGATGGCCTTGGATTAATCTGTCCCTTGGGATTTGGCTCTTAAATCTGTGGTCCTCTATCCCCCACTCTCCTCCTTGCCTTGGCTGGATAGGTGTGGCCCACTTTACATAATTGCTCTTAAAAAAGTTGGTCTCAATTAAATTGGGGTCATTTAAATCTTATTTGAAATGCCTATGGGAGCTTACTATATATAGAACTCTACTGTAAATCCATTTGAAAAAAAAAATTTTTTTACATCTCACTGTAAAGAAAATAACCTCCTCCCCCCAAAAAATTTATCTGAATTTTCATATATTTAATTTTCTTATAAATCAAAATGTGTTTATTTTGCATCCTTCTTCCTCATTCTATTCCTAGAATATTCCTAGGATGATAGGAATTAGAGAAGGTTGGAAATAAAAGGGACTGGAGGTTCATCTAGATGAACTCTTCCATTTTGCAAATAAAGAACCTGAAACTCCAAGGAAAGCAATATTGAGGCTGTGATATCTTCTGGGTCACTCCAGTATTAAGTATTCAAAGCAAAGATAAAGATTTAGGTCCTCTACCTTCAAAAAACCAATGCTCCTTTCCACTTTTCCCTTGCTGCCTCTCAAATGGCTCCACCTTCCTGTAGTGTTTACTGTGGCTTGAAAATAAGTGCTTAAAAATCATCTCCTGAGCCAGTAGAATATTCCCCCCCCAAACCTGAATTTTCTCAACAATATTTCATACGTGAAGAAGAATTGTACATGTTTAACACATATTAGATTGCTTACCATCTAAGGAAGGGGGTGGAGGGAAGAGAGGGAGAAAAAAAATTGGAACACAAGGTTTTGCAAGGGAAAATGTTGAGAACTATGCATGTATTTTGAAAATAAAAAGCTTTTTTAAAAAAACTCTTTCATTTTCATGATTGGGATTAATAGGTCTTACTAGGAAAATCTTTTTGAGTTTTTAGAAACATTGCCAGCCATTATAAGGCCAGCCAAGGCTTCATTCTTAATGGAGGGAGGAATGGTAAGTGGGTTTTTGACAAGAGAATTAATTGCAGCCCCCCCATGTGGAAATTAACGAGGGCTATATTTCAGATCATGATATGTCACTCACTTCAGTGTTTATTTGAGGTGGGGACCAATGACGGAATACAGCAGGTCTTCTGGGTTTGAAAATAGGAGGGTGCCCAGATGGGTGTCAGGGTCTGCAGGTAAAAGAGCTCACTGCCCACCACGTGCCTCAGCAGGCTTGTACACGTAGTGAGAGGCTCACACGAGAGGGGCCACATTTCTGAACCGGCCTGTGGCTGGCCTTAGCGTCCACTCCAAGACATCCTACCGTTCTTGTCCTGTTCCTTCAACTCCAAAATAAGCGATTGGGTTAGCGGGCCTCTGAGGGTCAGTGACCCTCTCCCTCCTATGGTCATTTCTGGGTCTCACTTCCCTCATCCTGAAAAATGAGGAAGTTGGACAGAATGGCCTTGAAGGTCAAGTCTGTGAGCCCATGATCCTCTGAATAAATGCTTGCTGATTGATTGTGGCTAATTAATTACTCTGGGTCAGGTAGGTAATAAGTAAGCAAGAATTCATACCTTGGCCCCCAACTCTAGGAGTTCTTTCCACCGGCCTCTGGTCCCTCGGTGCCATGAAAGCTGCCCGCCATCAAACAAAATCCCTCAGCTCCAGTTTTCCACCCATACCAGGTGGGATATCATAAAGTTGTAAATGCAAAGGGGGTGAGCAGTCAGACAGCCCTCAGGTTGTCTGTCTGTCTTTCTGTCCTGGGCTGACATCCTAGAGCATCCTGGGACTACCAGGCTGTCAAGATTGTCCCCCAGGGCGTATGACAGGTGCTTTCTTGGGGGTTTGCTTCTAGGAGACAATTATGTTGCCTCAGCTTGTGATTTCAGCCTGATTCAAGGGTTCTTGTCTCCTCCAAAACAACAACAATTGACATTTGCATGTTTGAGCCTGAGGAATAGAAAGCTCTTTTTGAACCCTGCTTGATTAGACTTTCTACCACACCCTGGGGGGTAAGTGCCAAGGCTACAGAGGCAGGTGTGGAGTCAGTTCCGTGATTGCATTTGGATGGGAATTTGGAACTTGCCTGTAGTGCCCTTGTTTGCTAAAGTACAATAAGGTGGCAGGGGGGCTTGACACTAGCTTAGAAGCTGCAGGCCGTGGCTCTACCCCAGGTATACCTTGGGGGCCGCCTGCTGGGGGCTGAGCCCTGTAAAGGCTGGAAGAGTCACTAATCAATCTCTCTAGGCCTTGATTCTTATTCTGTAAAATGGGTTTAATGGTTCTTGACTACAGAGCCAAGATGTTGATTTTAAAAGGTGTGCTTTACAGGACTCAGAATGTTGCATTAATGTGAGCTTGGGGTATTTAGCACCAGATTTCAGGCTAAATCTGTCCAAACAGAAGTCTGACACATAGTCAAGCATTCATTAATTGTTGTCCAGATAATATAATTTGAGGGGGGATGGGAGGGAAGAATGAGAGAAAAAGAGCTAGCCTTTTCTCTACAGTATTTGGCATATATTACACATTTAAGAAGTGTTATGGACTTGACCAGTAATAAGACTTTACTTTGCACAGGTTATCTAAAATATTAGCTACCATTCTCATCCTCAGCAGGAAGCTACAGCTATGGCATCTGAGAGGCCATTTAGTCCATTTTACAGCCCAAGAATCTGAAACCTTGGGATGACAAGGGGGGGGGGAGAGAAACAGAGAGAGAGACAGACAGACAGACAGAAAGAGACAGACAGACACAGAGAGAGAGAACACTGATCTTTTTTTTAAAAGAATACTGTTAGGTCAGAATGTTTACTAAGTTCTTTATATGTGCCAGCCATAGGAGAGAATGGAATGAGTTCTGGAAGGAGCTACAGACCCACAGGATAGTTTTGAAAGCTATTTGTTGAATTTATTTAGACTTAAAGGTAAAATCAAGCTGTAAAAAAGACATTTGTAATTCCATGTACTACCGCTTTTTTCTTTATAGTTTGTTCTGCTCATTTTATCCAATGCTTATTAAGTTCAGAATGCAAAGGAAAGAACAGAAAAGGAGATGTCTAAAGTCCCTCCCAGCCTTGCATCTGTGTTTGCTTCTAGGAGCTTGGCCTGGGAATCAAGCCCCTCTGCAAGACAGAATCGGGCCAATGTTAGAACCGGCTCTCAGTGATCATACAGTTTGACTGTCTTTTTAGAAAGGTGAAAAGTGAGTCCTTGAGAGAGAGTGCAAAAGCATCAAATAAATAAGATAATTTGAGAGGTAGAGACAACTTGGACTGTCTAAAAGAAGCTTCCTGGAAGAGGTGGCTGAGTTTGGAAGGATTCTAAGTCAAAAAGCAGAGGATCAAGGATGTGAAGCTGGACGTGTCTTCCAAGGTCATCTCATCCGGCTCCCTCATTTTCCAGAATAACAGACTTCTGCTTCGAGTAGGCCATGGATACAGAGCAGAAGGAATCTCCTGGTATAGCCCCTTCACCTTGCAGATGAGAGAACCAAGACTCAGTAAGGAGGGGGATAATAACAGCCTATTCCTCCCAGAGTTGTCTCAAATGATATATGTAAAATACTTCGCAATGGGCATCTGAAATATTAGCTACCATTCTCATCCTCAGCAGGAAGCTTCAGCGATGCCACCTGAGAGGCCATTTAGTCCATTTTACAGCCCGAGAATCCGAAACCTTGGGATGACTTAATAGGCAATTTGGGTCCCTTGCCCAACACCGACTTTGGGCTAAAGTGAGATCATAGATTTAGCATTTTGAGAACCACAAAGAGCGTTCAATGTGTAGGAGAATTGGTCGGGCCAGAGATCAGAAAAGAGAGATTGGAGTCATGTGGGTATGTTTTCTTTCTTAGCGGTAAGAAGGATTCCTTTTTCCCCCTTCTGTTGTTATCAAGGCTTCATAGTGTGCAATCAATATGCCAATATGTTTTTTAATCATCTCCTCCAGGCCCTCAGTTGAGCCGCCAATGCAGCAATCAGACACTAATATATTGCCGTGTAGCTGAAATGAAGATGATCTTAAATGTGTAACATTGCCACATTACTTCACTTAAATGAACTCCGAGCGCAGAGTGGAAGGCATGCTGGCAGAAGATATTGCCCCTTTTAAAATTTATTACACACAAAATAGGAAAACCTGAAGGAAATCTTTGTCAGCGCTGCAGATCAGCTAACCTTCTGTGTTTTGGCAGTCACTTAGAGTTAAGAGTTAATAACTTCCAGGAAAGAATGCCACAAACTCAATATGTCCAAAATGGAACTCATCATCTTCCTGCCTGAACCTCCGCCCCACCTCCAAACGTCCTAATTTCTGTTGACAGCCCTGCCATCCTCCGGGTCACCTCCGTCCACAACCTCTGCATCATCTCAGCCCTCCCAACCCTTCCCCACCCCCTTATGCAGCTCTGCCTCTAGGATGTGTCTTTTGCATCTGTCCTTATCTCCTTCCTCCTTTCCCACAGTGACAGCCATCAGAGTCCAAGGCCTTCTCACGGCTAACTTGAAATTCTCTGGGATCAGAACTGTCCATTTAGATCTCTCAAAGTGCATCTAGTCAGTCTCCTCTCTTGACAGGTGAGAAGATTGGGATCTGGACTGATTAAGTGTCCAGGGTCACATAGACCAAGACCTCAGAGAGACCACCTAGTTCAGCCCCCACATTTTACTGGAATATCCTAAGGTCATAAAGGCATTGGAGGACATTGAAAGATTGCTTAGGTCAACATTTTAGGAGGAAACGTGACCAAAGTTACAGAGGGAATGATCATAAAAGAGAGAGATAAACCCTAGTTCTGAATCAAGAGCCAGTATTCTTTTTTAAGGGTTTTGTATTTTGTCTTTTTCACATTTTAATAATTTTTTTATTTTTTAAATGCATGCAAAGATAGTTTGACCTTTTTCACAACCTCGTGTAGAACAAGTGCCCTTGAGACAGAAATGACTTGTCCTTGTTGAGTCCAGATTCCATGGCAAAAGTCTAGGCAGCATATTGAAAGTATTTGGAATTGTTTCCCATTCCTCCCCTCAAAAATTACTAATTGAAACACTTGCCCAGTTTAACTTCCCCTCCTCTCATTTCTGTAAGTGTTCTGTGTTCCCCCATCAACTCTCAGTTCCCAGAGGTACATCGGGCACCCTTAATGGTGGATTTGAATTCATTAGAAATAAGAGACCTGGGTGTTGGTCCATTCAAGAAGGAAGAAGCATTTCTTGCTTATTTCCAGTGAAGCGGGCGAGGAGGTTGTTAAATGGTATCACCTCACTGCCAAAATCTCCCAACTTAAGAATCCCATTTCTTGAGAACCACACACTTTTCCCCTGTTCCTCACTCAGTCATGACCTCATTTCCTGCAGGACCCCTCAGAGATTGGTAGAGGATGCCAGGAGGCATACTTAAATGTGGGGAAAGGAAGGAATTCCCTAACCTCTGATGTCCATATTCTGTGAACTTATTACCTCTTTGATTATGAAGAAGTCATTTAATGTCTCGGAACCTTCCTCATCTCTGGGGTTGAACATTATTAAATGCCTACTGTGTGCCAGCCACTGTAGCTAGAAATACAAAGAGAGGAAAAAGACGGGCCCTGCCTTCGAGGAGCTTATAGTTTAATACATTGTAAGATTCAGTGACCTCTTAAGTCCTTTCCTACTCTGTAGACTTCCAATCCTGTAAGTTTACCATCTTGTGATCCTGAACAAATGCGTGCTTTTCTGGATCTCAGTTTCCTTATCTTCAAAATAAGGAGCTTGGACAAGATGTCCTTTAAGATCCCCTTCAGTTTTTTAGACCTGTGATCCCTTGAGCTTATGTGTGATCACCTTGGACAAGAGGTCCCTGGAGGTCCCTTTTTAGGCCTGTGATCCTTTGAGCCTGCATGTGATCACCAGATTCTGCTTGGGAGATTCCCCTGTGTATAAGCAGTCTCTCTGGCCATGTCACTGTGCCCACACTGTGTCAACAGCCAAGGGCCTGGGCATTTTCCAATCCCAATGTGCTTGAAGTCTGTTGGACGTCTTCCTAGTACATAATTCAAGAGGAATGCTGGGAAATGACTAAAAGGAAAACCATTCCACCTCCCGAGTCTCCGGCATTTGGAAGTCATTTCTAATATAAAATCCCTTTTGTTCCAATCACAGAATCCTCCGTGGATAACTTTCCGTACTTTGCTGTGGAATGTGCAGCAGTAATGGTAACATAGGTGAATGAAAACCACATTCATCTGCAGTGTGCTAGCTCGTACTTAGCAGGGGGCTTGGCCAAGGGGAGGGGAAAGAGGGGCTAATTAGTCCAAAGTGTGGGAAGCCAGCCCGACCTCGGGATATTGGGATGTTGACCAACATTTACTGTAGAGTGTCCCCCATTTGTTCAGCCAGGGCGCCATTCAAGGAGGCTTAACTTGATGTATTTCTCACAAATTGTGCCTGTGTATGTGGTCCACCACCGTAAGTCAGGGGAGCTTTCAAGACTTTTTTTTTTTAATCACAAACTCCTAAGAGGCAAGAACTGCTTTTGCTTTTTTTTTAATTTAGAAAAAGGAAAATGATAGTCGAACCCAAATACTTATGACTAATTCAGTGAAACAGATTATTTTCACAACCAGAAAACATCTCGTGTCTTGAGTTCATTTCCTCTGGGTATTCCAAAAAGGAAAGTCCTGGCATTGGAGACTTCACCACCAGCCTCATCCATGTGCATGCTTATTCCCAAACTATTATTTCTGACATGGTGCAAAATGTTCCAAATCTCTTGAATCCTGGGTATTCCACTGGTAACTTTAATGGCTGAAGTGGGCTTTGAGCCGCCTGGGCCGGGGACAGAACCAGCAGCGTCCCTTCCTGTGGAATGGATGCGGTCTTGCTAAGGGGACTGTTGGGGAGCATCCCAGAGCACCCTGGGGGAGGGGTGCCGATTTCTTGTCGTGGGGGGATCTCCCTCTGTGGTGAGACACTGGGGAGCTAGAGGCCATCTCAGAGTCTGTGCAAGTTCAGCCTCGTTTGATGGGTAAAGGAAATGAAGACCAACCAGGAAAGGGGATTTGCCTGAAGCTAAACGGTCTTTGGAGGCAGAGAAGGGCTGGGATCCGGGTCTCCAGATCCGCCTCCCGGCATCCCCACAGCTCCGTCTCACTGCCTCCCGTGAGAATCAGAAAGGATCTCAATGAGCATTGGGCTGAGTAGCTCCTCCACAGCCCTGTGGGAGCCGAAAACCCAAAACAAAGCAGGTGTTAAGAAAGCGAGCAAGAAGGCCCCAGGAGACGGCGGCCTTTTGTTTTCTTAGTCAGCTTTTTTCAGCTCCAGTGGAAAGGGAAGCATGGCTTCACTTCTTCTGGCCCCACCTTGGTGGCAGGTCACTGGCGGGGGAGGGCATGAGGGCCAGCCCCGGGAGCCAGCTCTGCTGGGTGTGTGCCTCTTTAAGAGACTGATGTTCTGGCCTGAGCCGAGGAGACAGCCCCGTGGCGCATCGTCATGCAGGAGACATCGGGGACCTTCTTCTTCGCTTGGGTGCATTATCATAAAAAGTGATTTAGACTGGAGCTGATTGATGCAAATGGCCCTATGTTCTTTTCTATCATTAGCGGCCTCTTTCAGTGGCCAGAGGCAGTGATTAAAGCTGTCATTTGGAGCTGCTCATTAAAGACAAGCCCCGGAATAGCAAGAGGGGAAAAAATAAAATAAAATAAGAAGGTTGGAGAAGCCTACTGGGGTTTCATTTATTTCTTTATTTAGCTTTTGCTTTAAAATTGCCTCATCCCTTTTCTCAGTCCGGCCGCAGAAAAGCGAGGGTGCCGGACAGTGCCATGGGGGCTGGGCTTGCTTTTTTGTCCCTCCCAGCAGGGCCAGCCTTGGACATCCCTGTGAATCGGATGCCCCCGAGTTCCAAAGAGATGAAAAGGACATTGTTTTGAGGTGCATTTGTTGG